>JAVKPL010008475.1:0-265000 GCA_032173675.1 Gastrolobium villosum | reverse complement strand
ATAAAATAAATAAATAAAAAAGAACTATTACTTGTACTATCCAGCAACGAATAAAACCGAATTAAGATGATTTCGAATACAATCTTGACCCCTTCTAATCACTTAATTTTGGTAAATTTCCAGCTAGCAGAGCACACAGATTTAATTTAGGGTTAGTACGTAGTACCCTTGATCAATGTAATAAACCATAAGAGTTGGCACATCTGGTCGAATTTTTCACCCCCCTTAGTTAGCCGTGACAACTCAACCAAAAAAATCTTATTAGTGATGAAATTTTATGAAATTTTGTCACAAATTCCTAAGTCGCAAGCAAATTTCGTCACAAATACCTGTGTCGCAAGTTTATTTGTGACGAAATTTGATTATTTGTGTCAAAAATTGCCATTTGTGACAAAATTTATGACAAATTTTTTCATCACAAATAAACTTTTCTCTTAGAGGAGAGTTATTTCAGAATAAATAGGTTATATATTATGAAGATGGATATTCTCACTACCAAAATTTTTCACTACCAACTTACTACCTATCTAATCACCATTAGATTAACATCTTCTCTCTCTTCAAAAACTTTTTAACATTCTCTCTCTTTGATCCAATGGTGATGTTATGGGTAGTAAGTTAGTAGTAAGAATTTTTGGTAGTTAGAATATCCTCACTCATATATTATATCACAAAGTAAAACTACAAGGAATTGAAAAATAACCGTGTTGATTGCTTTGTGGTGCAATTACTACGCATTTGTATGGATTAATTTTGAAGTAATAACTACTAATTAAGCGGGGAGAGGTAAAGAATGATCTCTATTAAATTGTACAAGTGTAAGACCAATTGGTATTTAGGAAAAGCTAAAATTACACCTACCTTAATGTGGGGTTGGAAGCCATATGCAGCTGAGTATGATGTTGTAGATGACGATGAGTAAGAAAAAGATGATGATGGTACCGATGAATATGCTATATTTTGCACCGTTGGATCTTCCTGCATGTTCTGGAGGGACAAAATTAATTACTCCAATATTGAATTTCACAAATTCAAGTTAAAAAATTGGTAGCTTTTAGGTAAAGGAGAGAGAGAGAGAGAGAAGTATACGTTGTTGAAATTAGGTGGGTAAGGGCCATGGAGAGAAGGATGATAAGCAGAGGCAATTTGATCATGTAATCTGATTTTCTCCAATTGAGCAACTCCAAGTCCTCTCTGTGGTTGCTTTGGCTTGTCTGAATTGTTCTTCTTCCCTGCTTTTCTTGATGAAGAAGACCCACTTCCTCCTCTTTCATTTCCAAGGTTTGGTTCTCCAAAATAATTGCTACCCATATCTCCAAAATATAAAGCTGATTGATTGGCTTAATTTACAAAACCAGATGGGAGAGACTTGTGTTTTTAAGCTTCCTGCACCCCCCAGCAAGTATTGCATCGCTGGATCACATCGTGTGTAGATTTCAATGTTATATACACCTAGATCTTCTATGCACTCTCTCCTCCTATCCTTTTGCTTCAACATGTTTTTTTATTTTTATTTTTTCTGTGAACTGTAATTTGATTATTATATTAATAATCATCCCATTATTTAATAATTTTCCGACCTATATATTATATAGACTTTGGAGACTATCTTGGAAAGCGATTGTCTCTCATTTAATATGTTGAATAAGCAGTAACGGTAGACCTTATGTAGCCACGCGCCATAATGTAGGCTACAAGCGATAATATTCATTAAAAAAAATTTAATAGTGATGGCCAATTGTGATGGCTTAGTTGGTAGCATGGGGAATGAGTGGTAGGAGAGGATCTCGGTTCGAATCCCACCAACACCATCTGAGGAGGAGTATAAGTATCGTAATCCTTGGACTCGCATCCGAACTTTAGATTAGTTCCATAGGCGGCTCAAAGAGTTGAACCGTGGGGATACCGGGGTTCTGATTCCTCTTAAGAGGTAATTAGGATCAGTTTCAAAAAAAAGAAAAAATTAACAGTGCATATTATACTAAGGCTTTAATTTTTGGGACAGGTTATATTTATAATTTTTTTTATTTATAAACTATATAACCGGTTTTCTCCCACCTTCAAATTGGGTTTTTGAATATAAACTTTGTGTGACACTTCTCCCGGGAGCTAGAATATATGTTAATTTGTAAAAAAAATCCAAAAAATTTGTAAACGGATCAAACACCCCTTTTAATTTTTATGTGATTGCTGTAGAAAGATTTGTCTGTCATTTTTATGAAAAAAAAAAAAGGAATAGGTCTCATGTAATACAGTTTGTGTCAAAAAAACTAGCTTACATAAGAATATAAAGTGTGTGACGTACAGATAATTTTTTTTTACAATAACTACATAAATATTTTTCCCTTATACTAAATATGTAGAAGAAGGTGCCGAGGTTATCACTTCATTCAAATTTTATTTGTTTAATGTGTGTGAAAAGAATGATAAACACAACATTTAACATGATAAATCTTTTTAAGGTAATTTTATATATGATTATATGAATTACACTAATTGACGTAGATAACGAAGCTTTAAATGGGTTCCACTTTGCATGTGGTTTAGAGTTTACTGTCAATTTGTCCCAGCTGATAATACACTAAACTGAAATGACACAGCTGTAAATTCCATAATTAAGCGACTTATTAGTAAAGGAAAGTAAAATAAATCTAGTAATGAATAATTTGAAAAAAAAAAAACTAATAATATTAATTCAGAGAGAAAATCGTGTTTAAACCACAGATCCCCATCCTTTTCATTATTGTAGTTTCAAAACTATATCGCCTTTTTTAATTTATGTTGTTTTTAAATCTAAAAGATATACAGATGATAGTCTTGCTTAACATTTGAGGAAGGATTGACCTAAAGATTGCGATAATTAAAGCAATATATACATGATCTTAATAATAATGTGGTTATAATTAAGTGTTGAAAGACAAAATCTAATTGAGCTGTTTCACGCATGATTTGTGGGTCATATTTTATGAGTTGTTTGTGTGGTGGAAAGTGAGAATCCTCCAAATTGTTAGCCAGACATGTGAACCCATTCAAATTACAAGAAACCCCACAAATCCTCACCAAAAGTATGTCATTTGTTGCTTAAGCAGAGGACATAAAAACATAGACAAAGTACTATAGTTAAAAAGTATATATAGTGATTGTTGCTTTACATAATTTGGGATTTGCTTCCTTTTCTTTCCTTTCACTTAAACTTTTTATTTATTTTATGGTTGTTTCTTTTAATTTTCTTTTCTTTTTCCCCCTTCTTCTCTTTCTTCTAGACATTAGGGCTAGGGTGCTGTGTAAGCATTTAATCAATCATTCATGTTCAACAGTAATCATTCAAGAACATGAAAGGATCTTTAGAATTCATGGTTTTCACATAAAGTGTACCTTTCTCCATTAGTGCGGAAGAACTTTGATGGTGGAATACTTTCTCTAAGCCTTAACCTTTTCACCGTTCTTGTATCTTCTTTGCTAGGGATTGGATACAACCTTTCTGGGCAAACTCAGAAGGAACTTTGTTTTCTGTCAGACACTCCCTTATCAGAAACTGACCATATCCCTTAACATAACTGCACCTATCAGCAGTTACATTTTAAATAACTTCCCTTAATAGTCAAAATTACCATAATGCCCTTTTCATTAATTAAACCAACTGACACTTAATATTATACATGAGACAAATAATTTTACATTCTCCCACTTGGCTCATGTCATGAGGTGTCCCTTCATGATTTAATCAACATTCATTATAATGCGCATTTACTAGGCTAAGGTTCTATGACCTCATCATAATTCATTATTAGAAATAAAATCAACATGAGTCATGGCGGTTGTATGCTATCAAGTCGGCATAGTCCCTTCCATGTACCACTATATTGACTCTTCTTCCTAACATGATACTTTAATAGGAAGTATACATTATGTCCAACAATAATGTCTTCGTAACGGACCATAAATATCTTCAATATCATCACATATACTTGCATGCATTCATAAATTGAAAATAAGACAATAACAGAAACATATATTCATCAATGAGCTCAGAGTGTCAATACTTAATACATAACAATAATTGTCATCATTCATTAGCTGACATAATGCCCATTCTACATACATGACCAGTAAATGTCTTGGGCGGTAATCCCTTCGTCAAGGGATCAGTTATCATAAGATCGGTGCTTATATGCTCTATAGACACTCTTTGTTTCTGAACCTCTTCTTTAACGGCAAAGTACTTTAATTCCATATGTTTAGCACCTTTGGAATACTTGTCGTTTTTAGAAAAGAAGACTGTTGTGGAATTATCACAATAAATTTTCAGCGGCTTTTCAATATTGTCGACCAATCCAAGCCCTGAAATAAAGTTCTGTAGCCATTTAGCCTGAATCGTGGCTTCAAAGCATGCCACAGATTCAGCTTCCATAGTGGACGCAGCAATTACAGTCTGCTTCGCACTTTTCCATGATATAGCTCCTTCAGCTAAAAGATACAGGTAACCACATGTAGACTTTCTTGTGTCTACGCATCCTGCAAAATCTGAATCTGTGTATCCAATCACTTCAAGGTTGTTAGACCTTCTATAAGTAAGCATGTGACCTTTAGTTCCTTGCAAATATCTCAGAACTTTCTTTGCAGCTTTCCAATGATCCATACCGAGATTACTTTGGTATCTACCCAACATCCTAACTGCAAAGCTAATATCTGGTCTCGTACAAGTCTGAGCATACATTAAACTCCCAACTAATGATGCATACGGAATTGCATCCATTTATTTTCGTTCCAATTCACTCTTAGGACATTGCATGAGACTAAATTTATCTCCTTTCTGAATTGGAACTGGAGATGATGAGCAGTTTTCCATTCTGAATCTCTCTAGAACTCTATTAATATATGCTTTCTGAGACAAACCTAACAGTCCTTGTGATCTATCACGGAATATTTCTATTCCTATCACATAAGCTGCCTCGCCCATATCTTTCATTTCAAAGTTACTAGAGAGAAACTTCTTAGTCTCATTTAAAAGACCAAGATCATTAGTTGCCAGCAAAATATCATCAACATACAGAATTAATAATATAAACTTGCTCCCACTGATCTTCAGATATATACATCGATCAACAATGTTTTCTTTAAATCCAAAGGAAACAACAGTATCATTAAACTTAAGGTACCATTGTCGTGAAGCTTGTTTAAGTCCGTATATTGACTTTTTAAGTTTGCACACCATGTGCTCTTTATCCTTTTCTATGAACCCCATTGGTTGGTCCATGTACACATCTTCATCTAAATTTCCATTTAGAAAGGCAGTTTTCACATCCATTTGGTGTAACTCTAGATCATAATGAGCCACCAATGCCATAATAATTCTTAAAGAATCCTTCTTTGAAACTGGTGAAAAAGTTTCTTTATAGTCAATGCCATCTTTCTGAGTGAATCCCTTTGCAACAAGTCTGGCCTTGTAACGTTCTAAGTTACCAAGAGAGTCACGTTTGGTCTTAAAGACCCATTTACAACCAACTCTCTTGCACCCTTCTGGTAACTTAACAAGATTCCAAACCTTGTTCTGTTCCATAGATTTCAACTCATATTTCATAGCATCTAACCACTTATCACCATTTTCACCATTCATGGCTTGTGAAAACGTTACTGGATCATCCTGAATACCCATGTCAAATTCAGACTCTTGTAGATATACCACATAATCATTAGAAATAGCAGGTCTCCTTTCTCTTTGAGATCTTCTTAATGCTATTTGTTGTGGTTCTTCTACTATGGGTTCATTCGGTTCATCAACAATGATTTCTTCATGAGTAGTGGGATCATTAACTTGTCCTTCATTATTATTGATTGGTTCAATAGCATAAGGAACAATAACTTTACTAGAGCTACAAGTCAATGGAACTTGTATTCTCACTTCATGAATATCCACTTTACGTGGTGTTTCACTCCCACTAACTTCATCATTCTCAATGAACCTTGCATTTCCAGATTCAATAATCCTTGTAGTATGATAAGGACAGTAAAATCTATATCCTTTCGATTTTTCTGGATAACCAATGAAATAACCACTGATTGTTCTTGCATCTAGTTTCTTTTCTTGCGGATTGTAGTATCTAATTTCTGCCTGACGACCCCAAACATGCAGGTGTCTTATACTAGGTTTCCTTCGAGTCCAAAGTTCAAAAGGAGTCTTTGGAACTGACTTACTAGGAACCCTATTCAATACATACATGGCAGGTTTTAGAGCATAAGTCCACAATGAAATGGGTAAAGAAGAATTACATAACATACTCCTAACCATATCCAGTAAGGTCCTATTACGCCTTTCAGATACACCATTCTGTTGCGGTGTACCGGGCATTGTGTATTGAGCACAAATACCATGTTTTTCCAGAAATTTAGCAAATGGGCTCGGATGTTGTCCACTTTCATCATACCTTCCATAATATTCATCACCCCTATCAGACCTGACAATCTTCACATTTTTGTCTAATTGCCTTTCAACTTCATTAATATAAATCTCCAAAGCATTTGCAGCTTGAGACTTATCATGCAGCAAATAGACATAACCATAACGTGAATAATCATCAATGAAAGTGATAAAATATTTTTCTTTATTGAAGGCATTAACATCAAACGGACCACATACATCAGTGTGTATAATTTCAAGAAGCTGTGTACTCCTTGTGGCTCCTTTATTTGTGTGTTTTGTTTGTTTTCCTTTAATACAATCCACACAAACATTTAAATCAGTAAAGTCTAAATCCGGAAGGATTTCATTATTTACCAATCTTTTCATCCTTTCTTTGGAAATATGTCCCAAACGTTTGTGCCACAAGTAAGCGGAACACTCATTAATTAAGGCACATTTAGTACCAACATTATGATGCAGAGTCATAAGTGTTTCAGCATAAATATTATCAAGACATAATTTATATAATTCATCACATAAAGTACCATTACCAATCAAATGATTGTGCTTGTACAAACTGAAACTACCACTACCAAATTTAAAAGAGTATCCAGCAACATCAAGTTTGGAAATTGAAACTAAATTCCTAGATATACTAGGTACATAAAGAGTTTCACATAAATCCAAATGATATCCACTGTCGAGAATTAAACGGTAAGTCCCAACAGCTTCCACCGGAACTTTCACTCTATTGCCCATAAAGACAAACTTTTCATTTGGCCTTGTGGTTTGGGTCATAAGGAATCCCTGCATTGTATTAGAAACATGAATAGTACAACCAGAATCAATCCACCAAGTATTATAAGGAACTTCAGCCAGGTTTGATTCATAACATACATAAGCACTAGGCTTACCATTCTTTTCGAACCAAGCCTTACGTTTCAGGCAATCCTTTTTCAAATGCCCTTCCTTTTTACAGAAATGGCACCTCATCTTTGCATTACTTTCCTTTTTGTGGATTTTAGAAGAAGAGGCCTCATCAACTTTAAGGGGTCCTCCTCCTCCTTTCTTCTCATGCTTCTTACCTTTACTCTTTTCAGCTCCTTGATGTTTTACATAATTTATGGAATGAGCTCCCTGATTCTTGAGTCTGGTTTCCTCTTGAACTAGCATACTGTGCAATTCATGCCCATTCCATTTGTCTTTCATGGTGTTATAGTTCATTTGGAAAGGACCATACTCAGACGGTAATGAGTTCAATACGAATTGCACCAGGAAGTTCTCATCCACATCCATTCCCAATGCTTTTAATTTTTCCGCAATGCTTGTCATTTCAATAACATGCTCAAGAATAGTACGCGAACCATCAAATTTCATGGTGGTCAGTGTACTTGTAAGAACCCGCACCGCTAATTAAGGTAATTAGCGAATTAATTATGATAATTAGGAAATAATTCCATAATTGACCCTAATAATTATTAATGGGCTTAGATAATTATATTGAGTGAGTAAAAATGCTGAAAGTCGCTTTTCGGAAGAAAAGCGCAGATACCGGTTCTGCTACTCGGTATAAATGCGTACCGGAAAAGTATCCCGGAAAATTATAACGAACGCATGATAATTACTAGAATATTATGTAGGACTTGTAAAACAAGTTTCAAGTCAAAATGACGTAATCTGATGCCAGAACTGATACTGGCTATGGAAAAGCGCGTACCGGAAAGATGCTCCGAAAAATAAAATAAAAATATGACAAATCTTAGAAAAATGCGTAGGTCTAGAATCCGAAGTTTGGGATCAATATCTTTTACTTTGCGATTAAGGCTAATACTGCGCGATTAGTGACTTTGCCTATATATAGGCACACTAAGGCACAAAACCCTAGGTGCCTCATTTTTCCTACGTGACTGCTGCTGCCACCTTTCTTCTTCTTCTTCTTCTTCCTCTTCTTCTTCTTCTTCTTCTCTTCTTCTTCCTTCTTCTTTCCTTTGCCAAGTGATCACCTTTCATGCTTGTTTAGACATTTGTGAAGGTGAGAGTTAATCTTGGGGCTGCATTGTGGCCATCATTCTGAGTTGAGAGGTAGTTAGTGAGCATGAGTTTGAAGCTTTAGTAATGGCTACTTTGTGGTAGTCATTGTGAGCTTCAAAGTGCCTTCTTGTGGTGCAAGAACCCACCTTGAAGTGCCATTTTCGTGCTCATACTTAGGCTGAGTTTGAAGTGTCTTGAGAGGGCTCCAAGAGCACAACTTGCCTCTGTTTTGAACTTTGGTAAGTTACCTCACTATGATCATGGGTTTATAATGCTTAAAGTTGATGTCTTGACCATGTTTAATGAGTAAACAAGAGGGTATAAGGTATATGAACCTAAAATGAACTAAAGATGCATGCTTTAACGTGTTGAAGTGTTAAAAATGGAACCTTGGAAGGATATCTTCGCGAAATGCAGAAACTGCATTCTGTCGCGAAATATCCGGATATTTCAAGTGAGATATCCGGATATTGGATATCCTGATATCTCGAGTGAGATATCCGGATATGGGATATCCTGATATCTCGAGTGAGATATCCGGATATGGGATATCCTGATATCTCGAGTGAGATATCCGGATATGGGATATCCTGATATTCTGAGGGAGATATCCGGATATTGGATATCCTGATATCTCGAGTGAGATATCCTGATATGGGATATCCTGATATCTCGAGTGAGATATCCGGATATGGGATATCCTGATATCTCGAGTGAGATATCCGGATATGGGATATCCTGATATTCTGAGGGAGATATCCTGATATGGGATATCCTGATATTTCGAGTGCGATATCCTGATATGGGATATCCTGATATTTCCAATGAGATATCCTGATACGGGATATCCTGATATTTCCAATGAGATATCCTGATACGGGATATCCTGATATTTCCAATGAGATATCCGGATATTCTGGGATTTCGAAAAGCAGTAGCTTTACTGTGCATACAGTAAGCAATTGGGGGGTTTGTGGACCCTAGATTAAGGAAGTTAGGCTTCTGTAATTAATGAACTAAGTCAGAATCACATGATTAAGGGCTTATGGCTTTGTTGGAAGCCTTAAGACGTAAAACGTAAAGGAAAGGCGTAATCTTTAAGTTGTATGCTTGTGATACATGATTATTGATGTATTATTGGTCCATATCAGATTGTGATACTGCTGTTTGTGGACTTGTGAGTGGTTGGACTCTTGGCTTGGGTAGCTAGCTTGCAAGGTAAGCTTTCGTGTCCTCGGTTTAGCCATTTTGATGTTCCACCATGTCCCATGGGGATGGGTTTATGCATGCTGTGTTACATGCTTTGATTATTTTGAAATGCTGTTGAGCTGTTTATATGTAATGAGCTATTATGATATGCATGTGGTGTCCACCTAGACGGCAATCCTGAGTATGTAGTACATACAAGATGGAGAAGCATGTGGGTGAGGTGCAGGTAGTATCCATGTACTCATGTAGGCATAGACGTATTCCTACATTTCTCTGGCCAGTAGATTTGAAAGCACACATGACATGATTAATTGCTGCATCGCATGATTTTAGAACTTATACTGTAATACTGTTTTTAGAACTTATATTACACATGTAAGTGAGCTTGGGGTGGAGACTCCTTGAGGACCCCTTGTCTTACTGAGATTTCTTGTTAGAGATCTCACCCCACGTTTGGGGACGCTTATTTCAGGATCAGGTAATGTTGAGGGCTCAGGTGGCAGGAGGCCAGAGCTGAGTTGATATTTTGATCATGCTGACGTGCTGGTTGTGGATTGCTGTTAATTGACTGCTGTTGTGTTTTCTGCTTTATTTATGTTAAGTTTATGTTGAGACTATTTGTGGGCATCGTTGCCTTATTTGGTGAGCATGGGGTTTGTCCATGCCACATGATTGTTATCGTCTTTTTATGTTAATGTTGTAATTAAGTATCAGGATTTTGACCCAGGCTACTTGTGTAGACCTGTGGTTTTAGATACTCACATTATATTTATGTACGAGGTATTCAGTTAGTTGTCTTGCAATTTACATACAGGCAGTTTTTTTATGAAAATGATTAAGTAAACAAGTTGGTTAAGTTAATGACGTCATAATTGAATTAAAGAAAAAGTTATTCCGCATTTTAATTAAGCGTGGCTTAATACGATAGTGTGTTAACAATCCGGGTTAACACGGGCTGTTACATTTTATGGTATCAGAGCACTTTCTAGGGAAAAGCCTGTATGTATTGCAATAACTTAGGATGTGTCGTTGCGTATCTACTTTGTGTTCTCTCTGGATGGTGTGTTTCATGATAATGCATATGTGACCACATGGCGTGGGCCTGATCAACTCATTCTTTGTGTAACTTGTGCAGAGTCATGGTGCCACCGAGGAGGAACACGAGTACGAGCGAGGATCAGACGGATCCTGTCCTGGCTGCATTAGCTGAGATGCAGGCGGCCCGACTAGCCGACCAGGAAGCCACGAGGCTGGCGAACCGGGCGATGCTGGACGCAATTCGAGATGCGAACCGGCAAACCACGGTAGAGGTTCTGGAGGAGAACCGGATGGCCAACATGACGATGATGAGGGTCATGTTGGAGGAGTTGAGGGCTGGTCCTGCTGCAGGCCAGGGTCCTCCACCACCTCCACCGCCGCCACCGCCTCCACCTCCGCCTAGTCAACAGGAGGACACCCAGAGCCAGATGGGTGAGGGTAGTCACTTGACGGGGGCTATGCAGACTATCCCCGTACTTGTTGAGGATCGTGACGAGATTGATCGCCGGCTGAATGCTTTCCGCAAGCATAAGCCACCTACCTTCGACGGATCGTATGATCCCATTGCTGCTGCCAGATGGCTACAGGCGCTGGACAAGATTTTCCGGATCATGCAGTGCACGGATCCGCAGAAGCTGTTGTTCGCCACGTACATGCTGGAGGGCGAGGCCCATGAGTGGTGGACCAACCTATCTCAGGTCTACGAGATGCAGGGCCATGTGATGACGTGGCCATTCTTTGAGGAGAGCTTCTTGGGCCAGTATTTTCCTTACGACTCTCAGGAGAGGAAGCAGGGAGAGTTTGACCGGTTGGTGCAGGGCTCGTTGTCTGTCGACGAGTACCTGGCCAAGTTTAACGAGCTGGTCAAGTTCTCTCATTTCCGCATGGCAAGGCCTACTCCTACATTCTTGGCGGCCAAGTTCCGGAGGGGACTTAATGAGGATATTGCTGGACACCTCGCTGGTTCTGCTTCGAGAGACTTCGGAGCGTTGGTGCAGCAGTGCCGCGACATCGAGGACTACTGCCGGGCGAGTCAGGCCAAGAGGGCCAAGGTTGAGGTGCCACAGAGCGCTGGTGGTTCTACTCCCTGGAAGAACAAGAACTTTGCCAACAAGGGCAAGGGCAAACCACCGTTGGCGGCTAAGCAAGCGCCAAACCAGTTCAGAAAGACTGCCGCTCCGGGGAACACCGCTAGACCTCCTGCTCCCAGATGTTCTGGATGCGGGAAGTCACATTTTGGGCCGTGCTCTACCGGTCAGCTGATTTGCTTCCAGTGTGGCAAGGAGGGCCACTACTCTAGAGATTGCCCGTCGGCGAGAGTTGCTGCAGTGCAGGCTGTGCCATTGCAGATGGTTCCTACTGGGGCACCAGCCATGCCACCTACTACCGGACGAGTCTACACACTTGATCGTCAGCAGTCGGACAGAGCTCCGAACCTGGTCAGAGGTACTGTTACCATTGGTGGATCAACTATTGATGTTTTGTTTGATTCCGGGGCAACGCACTCTTTTGTTGCTACCCCTATTACTGTGGGGCTTGAGTTGCCCAGTGATGTGCTTTCTCCACCGATGCGGGTTACCACCGCCACCGGAGAAAAATGTTTGACCTCCACTGTTCATCGCGATGTAGCGTTTCAGTGGGATGGCCATGACTTCTCGGTAGATCTGATAGGATTACCGATGGCCAACCTTCAGATTATTTTGGGCATGGATTGGTTGTCCAGAAACTGTGCAATGATTGACTGTTGTGCCAAGAAAGTGGTGATGTCTCCGGGTGGGTCCACAGCCAGTTCCTCACCGTTCATTTCAGTCCTGCAGGCGAGGAGGGCCTTGAGAGCAGGGGCTTTTGGCTATGTCATGTTGGGAGGTTTGGTGAGTGGGACACAGGAGGATCTCACTGGCATTCCTGTGGTGAAGGAATTCCTCGAGGTGTTTCCTGAGGAGATTCCTGAGTTTCCTCCACAGAGGGAGATAGAGTTCTCCATAGATTTATTGCCTGGTGTGGGGCCTATCTCGTTGGCTCCATACCGGATGTCGCCACCAGAGTTGGCGGAGCTGAAGAAGCATATCGAGGAGCTTTCAGCGAAAGATTTCATTCGGCCGAGTGTGTCTCCCTGGGGAGCACCGGTCATTTTTGTGAAAAAGAAAGATGGGACCATGCGGTTGTGCACCGACTACAGACAGTTGAACAAGGTGACAATCAAGAACAAGTACCCTCTTCCATGCATCGACGATTTGCTGGATCAGCTCAGGGGTGCTTGTGTGTATTCCAAGATTGATCTCCGGTCCGGTTATCATCAGATACGGGTTAAGCCGGAGGATGTCCCAAAAATAGCGTTTCGCTCGAGGTACGGGCACTACGAGTACTTGGTAATCCCGTTTGGACTCACCAATGCACCCGCAGTGTTTATGGACTACATGAACAGGATTTTCCAGCCGTACCTGGATCAATTTGTGATCGTCTTCATTGACGACATTTTGATCTACTCCAAGACGGAGGAGGAGCATACTGAGCACTTGAAGGTTGTTTTGCAAGTGCTGAAAGAGAAAAAGCTTTATGCTAAACCGTCGAAATGCGAGTTTTGGCTCAAGGCGGTTAAATTTCTGGGTCATGTAATTTCTGCTAATGGAGTTGCAGTTGATCCGAACAAGATTGAGGCCGTGATGGATTGGGAGAGGCCCAAGACGGTTACAGAAGTGAGAAGCTTCTTGGGTTTGGCCGGGTACTATCGGAGGTTCATAGAAGGATTCTCCAAGATGGTGCTACCGATGACTCGCCTTACCCGAAAGGAGACTCCATTCGTGTGGACACATGAGTGCGAGGAGTGTTTCCAGGAGTTGAAGGAGAGATTGACTACTGCTCCAGTGTTAGTCCTTCCTGATCCTGCGGAGCAATTCGAATTATACTGCGATGCCTCTGGTAAAGGACTTGGCTGTGTGCTGATGCAGAAAGGGAAAGCGGTTGCTTACGCTTCAAGACAGTTGAAACCTCATGAGGAGAACTACCCGACTCACGACTTGGAGTTGGCAGCCATTGTTTTTGCTTTCAAGATTTGGAGGCATTACCTGTTTGGCATGAAGTTTGCTGTATTCAGTGATCACAAGAGTCTGAAGTATCTGTTTGACCAAAAGGAGTTGAACATGAGACAGCGTAGATGGATGGAGTTCTTGAAGGATTACGACTTTGAGTTGAGGTATCATCCTGGCAAGGCCAATGTGGTAGCCGATGCTTTGAGTCGGAAATCCGTGAGCTTATCCAGTTTAATGATGAACGACTACGAGATGATCGAGAAGTTCAGAGACTTGAGAGTGAACTCCTTGTTTGGGGGTGCACTGCTTGAGATGGAGACAGCAGAGGTGATTAATGAGCTGATGGAAAAGATCAAAGAGGCGCAAGTGCAAAGAGAGTGCCTTGACTATGTGAAGAACCAGGACGGTGTGTCTTGGAACGAGGATGGATTGCTGCTGTTTCAGAAGAGGATTGTTATTCCTCGAGGGCCACTGACCGAAGAGGTTATGGCAGAGGCTCATAAGGGCCGGTTCACTATCCACCCTGGTGCCACAAAAATGTACCAGGACTTAAAAAGGAATTTTTGGTGGCCGGGCATGAAGAAGGACATAGCGGTCTACGTGTCCAAGTGTCTGATTTGTCAGAAGGTGAAGATCGAGCACCAGAAACCGTCTGGTAAACTTCAACCTCTGGAGATTCCACAGTGGAAGTGGGAGAGTATTTCCATGGACTTCGTGGTGGGATTGCCTAAAACTCAGGCTGGTTGTGACTCTATCTGGGTCATTGTGGACAGATTGACCAAGTCTGCCCATTTTCTTCCAGTGAAGGTGAGCTTCACTACCGAGCAGTTGGCCAAGCTTTATGTCCGCGAGATTGTGAGGCTTCACGGGGTGCCCGAGAGTATCATCAGTGATAGGGACCCGAAGTTCACATCTCGGTTCTGGGAGGCGCTGCAGGAGGCTTTTGGTACGCAGTTGCGATTGAGTACCGCCTATCACCCTCAGACTGACGGACAGACTGAGCGGACCATCCAGACATTGGAGGACATGTTGAGAGCTTGCACGTTGGAGCAGGGTTCTGCATGGGATAGGTACCTTCCGTTGGTTGAATTCTCATACAACAACAGTTTTCATGCTAGTCTGGGCATGGCACCCTACGAGGCGCTGTATGGTAGGAGGTGTCGGACTCCTACTTGCTGGTCGGAGGTTGGAGACAAAGAGCTTTTCGGCTTGGACTTTGTCCAAGATACTACCCTTCAGATCCAGATGATCAGGGAAAAGTTGAAGCAGGCGCAGAATCGTCAGAAGAGCTACTACGATGTCAAGCATCGACCACTGGAGTTCAGTGAGGGCGAGCACGTGTTTGTGAAACTTTCACCTGTCACCGGTGTTGGACGGGCACTCGGCGTGAGGAAGTTGAGCCCGCGATTCATAGGGCCCTACCAGATCCTTGGTAGAGTAGGACCAGTTGCCTATCGACTCGCCTTACCTCCGAACCTAGCCAACATCCACGACGTGTTTCACGTGTCTCAGCTTCGGAAGTACATAGCAGATCCTTCGCACGTGGTGCAGCCGGATGATGTGGAGGTTCGGGAGAACCTAAAGACTCCCGTCGGACCACTCAAGATCCTCGATCGTGGCGAGAAGCAGTTGAGGAGCAAGATCATTCCGATGGTCAAAGTACAATGGTCAGGAAGAACTCCTGAGGAGTGTACCTGGGAGCGAGAGGATGAGCTTCTCCGACAGTATCCCGACTTTCGAGACAGGTATGTTTCTGATTTTGAGGACAAAATCCTTAAAAAGGTGGGGTGAATGTAAGAACCCGCACCGCTAATTAAGGTAATTAGCGAATTAATTATGATAATTAGGAAATAATTCCATAATTGACCCTAATAATTATTAATGGGCTTAGATAATTATATTGAGTGAGTAAAAATGCTGAAAGTCGCTTTTCGGAAGAAAAGCGCAGATACCGGTTCTGCTACTCGGTATAAATGCGTACCGGAAAAGTATCCCGGAAAATTATAACGAACGCATGATAATTACTAGAATATTATGTAGGACTTGTAAAACAAGTTTCAAGTCAAAATGACGTAATCTGATGCCAGAACTGATACTGGCTATGGAAAAGCGCGTACCGGAAAGATGCTCCGAAAAATAAAATAAAAATATGACAAATCTTAGAAAAATGCGTAGGTCTAGAATCCGAAGTTTGGGATCAATATCTTTTACTTTGCGATTAAGGCTAATACTGCGCGATTAGTGACTTTGCCTATATATAGGCACACTAAGGCACAAAACCCTAGGTGCCTCATTTTTCCTACGTGACTGCTGCTGCCACCTTTCTTCTTCTTCTTCTTCTTCCTCTTCTTCTTCTTCTTCTTCTCTTCTTCTTCCTTCTTCTTTCCTTTGCCAAGTGATCACCTTTCATGCTTGTTTAGACATTTGTGAAGGTGAGAGTTAATCTTGGGGCTGCATTGTGGCCATCATTCTGAGTTGAGAGGTAGTTAGTGAGCATGAGTTTGAAGCTTTAGTAATGGCTACTTTGTGGTAGTCATTGTGAGCTTCAAAGTGACTTCTTGTGGTGCAAGAACCCACCTTGAAGTGCCATTTTCGTGCTCATACTTAGGCTGAGTTTGAAGTGTCTTGAGAGGGCTCCAAGAGCACAACTTGCCTCTGTTTTGAACTTTGGTAAGTTACCTCACTATGATCATGGGTTTATAATGCTTAAAGTTGATGTCTTGACCATGTTTAATGAGTAAACAAGAGGGTATAAGGTATATGAACCTAAAATGAACTAAAGATGCATGCTTTAACGTGTTGAAGTGTTAAAAATGGAACCTTGGAAGGATATCTTCGCGAAATGCAGAAACTGCATTCTGTCGCGAAATATCCGGATATTTCGAGTGAGATATCCGGATATTGGATATCCTGATATCTCGAGTGAGATATCCGGATATGGGATATCCTGATATCTCGAGTGAGATATCCGGATATGGGATATCCTGATATCTCGAGTGAGATATCCGGATATGGGATATCCTGATATTCTGAGGGAGATATCCGGATATTGGATATCCTGATATCTCGAGTGAGATATCCTGATATGGGATATCCTGATATCTCGAGTGAGATATCCGGATATGGGATATCCTGATATCTCGAGTGAGATATCCGGATATGGGATATCCTGATATTCTGAGGGAGATATCCTGATATGGGATATCCTGATATTTCGAGTGCGATATCCTGATATGGGATATCCTGATATTTCCAATGAGATATCCTGATACGGGATATCCTGATATTTCCAATGAGATATCCTGATACGGGATATCCTGATATTTCCAATGAGATATCCGGATATTCTGGGATTTCGAAAAGCAGTAGCTTTACTGTGCATACAGTAAGCAATTGGGGGGTTTGTGGACCCTAGATTAAGGAAGTTAGGCTTCTGTAATTAATGAACTAAGTCAGAATCACATGATTAAGGGCTTATGGCTTTGTTGGAAGCCTTAAGACGTAAAACGTAAAGGAAAGGCGTAATCTTTAAGTTGTATGCTTGTGATACATGATTATTGATGTATTATTGGTCCATATCAGATTGTGATACTGCTGTTTGTGGACTTGTGAGTGGTTGGACTCTTGGCTTGGGTAGCTAGCTTGCAAGGTAAGCTTTCGTGTCCTCGGTTTAGCCATTTTGATGTTCCACCATGTCCCATGGGGATGGGTTTATGCATGCTGTGTTACATGCTTTGATTATTTTGAAATGCTGTTGAGCTGTTTATATGTAATGAGCTATTATGATATGCATGTGGTGTCCACCTAGACGGCAATCCTGAGTATGTAGTACATACAAGATGGAGAAGCATGTGGGTGAGGTGCAGGTAGTATCCATGTACTCATGTAGGCATAGACGTATTCCTACATTTCTCTGGCCAGTAGATTTGAAAGCACACATGACATGATTAATTGCTGCATCGCATGATTTTAGAACTTATACTGTAATACTGTTTTTAGAACTTATATTACACATGTAAGTGAGCTTGGGGTGGAGACTCCTTGAGGACCCCTTGTCTTACTGAGATTTCTTGTTAGAGATCTCACCCCACGTTTGGGGACGCTTATTTCAGGATCAGGTAATGTTGAGGGCTCAGGTGGCAGGAGGCCAGAGCTGAGTTGATATTTTGATCATGCTGACGTGCTGGTTGTGGATTGCTGTTAATTGACTGCTGTTGTGTTTTCTGCTTTATTTATGTTAAGTTTATGTTGAGACTATTTGTGGGCATCGTTGCCTTATTTGGTGAGCATGGGGTTTGTCCATGCCACATGATTGTTATCGTCTTTTTATGTTAATGTTGTAATTAAGTATCAGGATTTTGACCCAGGCTACTTGTGTAGACCTGTGGTTTTAGATACTCACATTATATTTATGTACGAGGTATTCAGTTAGTTGTCTTGCAATTTACATACAGGCAGTTTTTTTATGAAAATGATTAAGTAAACAAGTTGGTTAAGTTAATGACGTCATAATTGAATTAAAGAAAAAGTTATTCCGCATTTTAATTAAGCGTGGCTTAATACGATAGTGTGTTAACAATCCGGGTTAACACGGGCTGTTACAGTACTCATAAGTGTCCCAGCAAGAGACTTATCAGCAGTTTGGGAGCGCTCTTCCACAAGTTTCATCATTTCAGTGGCACTTTTAGTTTGTGGAAGAGCTGACTTAATGTTGCTTGCTATGCTCATTTTCATGTACATCAAACTTAATCTGTTGGATCTTTCCCAGTTCTTAAAATGGTTCCTTTCATCCTCAGTGCTTTCAGGAGTAATAGCACCAGGTTCCTCTTCTCTAAGAGCCAAATCCATATCCATTACCCCAAGGTAAAATTGGATTTGCTCTTTCCATTCAGAGAAGTTCAGCCCATTAAAAACTGCAACAGTTGAGAACGTGGAATGTGTGGCAACAGGTACTGCAAGGAATATCATTTAAACATTAATGCTTTGAGTCATACATGTCACATACTAACATACTTCACAGATTCAAATATACTAACTTCAATGCATATCAATGTTCACCTTTGGGGATCCATTAACATACAACATTAACTATAATGATGCTATAAAAATTTCACATAATTTGGCAATGATGCATACCCCTATCATAAATATTTGTCATCTTTGGATGTCCAAATATGAGGAAATATGCCAACAATACCAACATCCATGTTCATTTTATAAAATAAATAATCAACCTTTGGGTTGATCCCCAACTGTTCTATAACAATGAACTTCAATATACCACAACCAGAAAATTATATCATACTATTCATAGCATCACAGTCATGGTAATTGAAATAAAATTCATAATATTTGAAATTAAAATAACTCTTCAAGATTTGGCCACTTTGGTGACTAACAAATCTACCATAATTAATTCCAAAACTTTGTCCAACTTTCATGTATTATGTCCTTTCGTGTTTTCCAAATAATTTATAAAATGGAATAAACATATAACACTGGTACACTTTTCCAGTACAAGGACCAGAGAAATGACGCACTTTTGTGCCATCACGGCGCGAGTTAGCGCCGGTGTCACGGTACTTTATTCAGCCAAATTGGCGCTGATAACTCGGTAAATTGAAACCGGCAGAATTTTCATTCAAATAATATCATGTAATCCAACATTATGCACGTTTACCGAAAATCACATCCAAATCACATTCAAAGGCTTTATCATGGACACAGAAACCGAGACAAAAAATATATCTCAATGTTGATCATGAATGAAAAACTACCATTCACGGTTTTTCTTTCAAAAACTTTGTCCATGGACACAAAAATCTTGCAAATCGGTAATTTGAAATGGTGGGTTTTGTCCTTTATCCAATTGATTCAAAATTTTCATCAGAATCAAATGGGAATGCGAAAACCGAGAACGCAAAATTTAATCCTTAAAAATGATCGTTAATTTTCAAAACCAAATTCATGGAATTATATAAAATCATCATGGAAAAACATAAATTCTTAAACACACGCTCTGATACCACATGTAAGCATTTAATCAATCATTCATGTTCAACAGTAATCATTCAAGAACATGAAATGATCTTTAGAATTCATGGTTTTCACATAAAGTGTACCTTTCTCCATTAGTGCGGAAGAACTTTGATGGTGGAATACTTTCTCTAAGCCTTAACCCTTTCACCGTTCTTGTATCTTCTTTGATAGGGATTGGATACAACCTTTCTGGGCAGACTCAGAAGGAACTTTGTTTTCTGTCAGACACTCCCTTATCAGAAACTGACCATATCCCCTTAACATAACTGCACCTATCAGCAGTTACATTTTAAATAACTTCCCTTAATAGTCAAAATTACCATAATGCCCTTTTCATTAATTAAACCAACTGACACTTAATATTATACATGAGACAAATAATTTTACATGCTGATCTAAACGCCATTACTTTTTTTAGTTTTTAGTGATAGCCTCCTATATATATGTTGTATGACTTTCAACCTGCACGGACACTAACATGGGACACTGACACGGGACACGATATGACACGACACGCAGACACCTTAATTTTAAAAAATGTCATATTTTGACACGTTGGGACACGTTTTGATATTAAATAAAAAATTTAATATATATAATATAATTTATATTTAACACATACAAGAGTCTATATAATAAGTCATATAACCAATCAAATTTTTATATTTCATAACATAAATATAAATAAAAATGATTTTTCGTAGTTTGTTAATTTTTCATTGCAAATTTCATAATAGAAAAAAATTAACTTATAATTTTTTTATATTTATTTAATAAAATAAAATTAAAATAAAAAAAAAACGTGTCCGAGCGTTGACCGCTTGTCCAAAAAAATTGACTGTGTCCGAAAAATGTGTCAGAACGTGTTGGAGAGTTGACTGCGTGTCCCCAAATGTTGACCGCGTGTCATAGCGTCTTCGTGTCAGACACGTGTCCGACATGCAAAATTTTTAAAAAATCCATGTTCGTGTTTGCTTGCTTTGAACCAATAAATGAGTAAGTAAAATCAGAGGAAATTAAAAAATCATAAAACGTAAAATAGTAATGTGAAAAAATTGTAAAAAACGTAAAAATATTTGAAATATTGGTAAAATCGTTTTGATGGAAAAAAAATCGTAATAATAAATCAAGATTTTAACAACTATGATTAGAATAATAGTAAAGTAAAAATATATATTGGGCAGTTAATCATCTCGGGCAATCCAGCAGTTATTTCATATAAATCATATTATAAAAAGTAATCTCCAGCAAAAGATGCTTCACTATTGGCCTTAATGCTCCACCAATAACACTAGATATTCAATCAATAATCTTCATTGGAGAGAAGAGTATAGATTTGAAGTGAAAATAGAATACAAGAGCAACTTTCTCTTGCTATTTACCATGGCATTTGCATTTTCTATTTCTTCTTCTTTCCTTTTCGTTATGTCCAGATAATATTTTTTAAAGATTTTTTCATCGGTTCATCAACGATTAAATCAGTCAAGCTGAGTAAGATAACACAAAGGCACTAAACTCTATATCCAAACTCAAACTCAAGAACACGAATTAAGCTAAAACAACACATATTAGATGATATACATGCTTGGTGGTGTTTCGTTAATTTTTTTATTTTTTGGGTATACCGACTTTAATTACCTCTTTGAGACAAGTCACCCCGGTACTTCCATGAGCTTCAACTCTTTAAGCTGGCTATGAAACTAATTCTAAGTCAGGATTTAGTCACAATTAAAGCTCTTCGACCCTAATTAATTTTTTGTATAAAGGGATTTTGATGTAGGTTGATTTGGATGATGTAATTCATTTTTGTTTTTAATCTTAGTTTATATTCCTAAATTTGAGTGTTGTTTCGTTGTTTTGACATTTCTATGACGTGACACTCATGATTTAATTAGATGTTCATGTATGAATAAAAAAAATAATGCATGATCTAGATCTTTACGATGAACACGACAATATTGGCTAGATCTAGGATAGAGATAGTCAGATAGCTAATTGTATGATTTTGCTTGAGAAATTCCCTATTTTGTTTACTGCCTTTTATTTTACGAATAAATTAAGTGATTATTCATTCCAATATATATAGTTACATGAAATAGGACTAATACATCAAGATATTAGGTATTTGTTAATTTTAAAACTTATAAGAGATCAACATAATTAACAATTAATTTAGATAGAATCTTAAAAATATTATTTAAATTATGAAAAAGAATACATATATAAATAATTTAAAAAATTTAATTTTAAATTTTAAAAAAGAGAAATTAAGATGATATACATCATTTTCTAACAAAAGAAGTCACTCAAGAAAAGTGTATTCCTAGTGTATTCTAATTTAATATAGAGGTTACAATTTTTTTTTCACTTACACCTTTTTACAACCCAATCTTAATGGTTAATTTTCGACAATTATTTAACGGTTATAATTTATTAGGTTATAATTATTAAATTCTAATAAATTATAATCGTTAGATTGATAGAAATGAACGATTAAGATTGGGTTGTGAGCGAAAAAAAGTTGTAAGTATAACTTTTCTCTTCTTTCTTTTTTTGTTGGTATCTTGGTTCTCTTTAATGTATAAGTGTGGATTGCTTAATAATTTATTTAAATTTAATTTACAATCTCATTTAAAATTTGAAGTTATTCTCACTAAAAATAGGAAACTGAAGTTTTAAAACACAAAAAAAATGATAGAAAGTAAGTAAGGAATCTAATCATTATATTTGAAGAGTAATTATATTTGAAATGAATTAATTTAATATTCTTAAAAAATATTTTTAAAAAAATGGTGCCTTTTAATAGTGAAACTACTTATCATCTAATTCTAATAAACGAAGATAGTACAATAAAAGTTTTTTCTACTCTTAAAAATGAGAATGCAATGATGGATAATTGATGGAATTACTAATTAATAAAATATTTTACCACTCTTAAAAATGAGAAATCTATTTTTGTATATAATGATGGATAATTAAAGGAATTACTAAATTAATTAGTTCAGTAAATTAACACAAAGTCTTCATTCAAAGAGAATTACATATTTATAATATAGATTCCGATTATCTACACTTTTCTAAAACTGAACACAACATTAATCATAATTTGTTTATAAAATTATCCAAACCAGTAAAAGTTTTATTTTATAGCGAAGATTATAAACACAAATTCATTAGTTGCTGAATTGGATACTGAAAGTCATGCAATTCTTTTTGGACTGCAGACAAACTAGTTTCTTATAATATCGGGTTTTGAATATACGGTACTGTGACAAATAAAATTAAACCCTAGATCCTTTATAATATTAGATGTTTGAACCCAAAAAGATAATTGTTCAAAAAATTAAACTATCATTTGATGTCGATAACTCCCAAATAAATAATCGGCAATAAAACGTTATTTTTTTAGTGATTTGTGAGAAGAAAAAACCTTGATATTTCAATTAATTAATAGTTTCGGATCCAAAATTTTTTATTAAAAAAACTATTATTGATTCGTTTGGCAACATATATAGTCAACGTTCTGCTTCTCCCTTCCTTGTAATGTAAGGCATTGAATGGTTGCATAAGAAGAAGAAAAATCATGTATCCGATATATGACATTGAACAAGACATAACGTGTAAGAAACGGGGGGAAAAAGTTATAAAACCCTGTCTACTTTACACGTAGCCATTTCTTTATAGGATAGGAGAAGAATTTTGGTGGTCCTGGATCACCATTGATTCAGTGGTCCAAACCAATCAGAATGAGACAACTATTGAAGAGAGGGGGGAGAAAACATAAAATATAAACTTTTATATAAATGTCACTCATTGAATGGAAGGACCACATGGAACCTGGAGCACTAAATATTTTTCCTATACAATAGGTGGCAAATGGCAGGTTAAATAAATGAAGATGAGTTTAATTTTTATCAAATATATTTTTGAAATTGGGTGATGACGTTTAATTGAGACTAAACCCCAACTTTCATAATCAATTTAAAGAGTTGAATAAGTTTATCAAAAAAAAAAAGTTGAATACACAAATATATATATATATATATATATATATATATATATATATATATATATATAATCAATAATTAATATCTCATGTGTATGTTTATAATATTAATTTAAATATTTATTCAAAGATTTACCGCAGATAACATTTGGAGAGAAGATAAAGAAATCATCATAAGCAAACAAATTATAATGAGTTATTAATGTCAAGATTTTTATATCAATAATAAAGCAACCATACCTATGTAGGGCTTTACTTCTCTCATGTATAGAGTATGAGAGAATTTATCTTATGTTGTGAGATAAATAAAATGGGACCCACCAATTTAAACAAAATGAAAAAAGAAGAAAAAGAAATGCACATTTTTTCATGTGAGTATAACATGAGAGATGAATCTCATGTAATATAATTTCTTATATATGTAATCTAATCAGTAAGAAAACCAAGAAAAGGAAGTGGTAATCAAAGAGATGCGGGGAATATATGGCATGAACTATAGTTTGAGGACACATGCAAACTCTCTTAAAGGTGCATTATTCCACACGATTCGCGAAACAAAAGCTCCTCTAACACCACCAATTCCAAATCCACACAAATCAGTCATGAATCATGATCCTATATTATATCATGAGATTCTCTATTTATTTATTTATTTTTAAAAAAAAAACTTAATTCGTATACGTTACACACACGGGGACTTGAGAGCCTATCTCTCGTCATGGTTAAGGTTAAGATCGACTTAATAATATTAAAGAAGTTATATCTTTCTCTCTCCGATCGAGTTTGTGTTTGGGGTACAGAATGCATATCTTTCTGTCACATACTTTTGGATATGAATATATGAGAGAAAGAATCTTCCAAGGTTCTTTTTAAGATCATCGACCCAACCTTCCATGACTGCCTGATCTGATAATTAATTAGATGATTAAAATTAGCGTTAACTCATTTAATTTGTTTTAAATTTGAAAAACCAAAAATTATAAATTTAAAATAAAATATTTAGGAAATTTTTTTAAAATTATAAGAGATATATAGATAATTAATAATTAGTTCAGGTAGAATCTTAAAAACATAAATTAAAATTAAAATATTTAAATTTAAAGAATACATGTATAAATAATTCAAAATAATTTAGGTTTAATATTTTAAAAAAATAAAATAAAAAAACATATGTGATTTTTTAAGGAAGAATGGCGTTTTCTAATTTTGATATGGAAACATACTCTTTTTTGTTTATTTATTTTTCAAATATAGCGCTTTTAAAGTACAAGTATACTTTAGCGGGGCATTTGGTACATGCGAAATTTTTTTTATCAGAGAAATGTGATTACTAGAGATCTGCAGGAAAAATGAGTTAGATAGAAAAGTTAAAAAAAGTTGTTTGATTGAGCAAAATATTACTGAAAAAATTGAGTGAAATTCCTGAATCTATGTTTAGTTGAAAATAAAACATTGATGAGAAACCAGACTGAAATTACAAAATAACCCTTTACAAAACAACTCTAATGAGAACTAATGTTGAAGTCATCAAAATGGTAGTTTTGACATCTCTTGTTCACCTTTTTCATTTAGCTAGCTATCACTCAAATACCACCTTCCAAGTAGGATTTGAGCGGGAAAAAAAATAAAATAATGCTATTTAATTAAATAATTACGTATTTATTTCAGTTTTGGAAAAAATTACGGATCTATTACTGTGACGCCCAAAAGAGGCGTCACATATGACGCCCCATTGAGGCGTCTCACCCTATGGGGAGACGCCCCTCATGAGGTATTGACACGTGTCATTTTTTTTTTCAAAAAAAAATTAATTTAACCATAAAATTTTTGACAGCCATAACTTTTGACTCGAGTATTCAAATCAGGTAATTCTTTTTTTGATTCCACGTAAATTTTCGAGATCTACGCAATGACATCTCATTTGACATATTTTATTTCTCACAAACACAATTTTAATTTGCAAGAATAGTATTATAACAGCGGTTAAACATAGAAGCCTCTGAGTTCAGGATTTGTAATTTAATATAAAAAATAAATAAAAATTTTGATTTTTGATTTAAAATTTTTTTTTAATAATTTTTTTTATTATAACACAAATTTGGTTTGTGATTTAAATTAAAAAAAATTATTATTAATAGGGAAAGGATATTGTAACAACCAAGTCATGTTACACCTATGTGACACCCAATCAATCTCACCGTTAGATCGATTATGTTGATCCAACGGTTATATTTATTTCCATCTTTGTATGGTCATGATTCCCCATATTTAAAGTGAAAGCATTAAATATGTGAAATCATAATCATAAAAGGTGAAAATAAATATAAATTTTTAAATTTGAGAAATCATGACCATACAAAGATGGAAATAAATATAACCGTTGGATCAACATAATCGATCTAACGGTGAGATTGATTGGGTGTCACATGGGTGTAACATAACTTGGTTGTCACAATATCCTTCCCCTTATTAATAAGGAAAATAAAATAAAGATTTGATTTGTGATTTAAACTAAAAAATCAATTTCATAAATTTGTAGAAATAAAGGAAATAATTAAATAAATATTCTAAATATCTAAGGAAGAAGGATATTATTTTAAAAATTAATGATTAATGCTATAAGCTTCTGGGTTATTATTCGTGGTCTGAAATTAATGATGGCTTATGAATGTTTTTCAAAAATAAAATTACCTAAATTAGGCGTGATTGCCTCTTGATTGAAACCCAATTTAGACGTGATTTGTGACATGTCAGGTTTTGACACGTGTTGACACGTGTCACATTTTTAAACTCAGAAGCCTCTGAGTTTTGCATTTGTGATTTAATACAAAAAAAAATTAAGATTTGATTTGTGATTTAAATTAAAAAATAATTTTATTTTTATTTTTATTATAAAAAAATCGATTTGTGATTTAAATTAAAAGTAACAATTATTATTAATAAGGAAAACAAAATAAATATTTGAGTTGTGATTTAAACTCAAAAATCAATTTGAAAAATCTGTATTAATAAAAGAAATAATTAAATAAATATTCTAAATCTCTAAGGAATAAGGATTACTTTATTTAAATTTAAATTATGTTTGTGAGAATAAAATATCTCAAATGAGATGTCATTACGTAGATCTCGAAAAGTTATGTGGAATCAAAAAAAGTATTACCTGATTTGGATACCCGAGTCAAAAGTTATGGTCTTCAGAAGTTTTATGATTAAATTATTATTATTTTTTTGAAAAAAAAATGACACGTGTCAACATCTCATGAGAGACGCCCCATTGGGGCATCTCCCCTCAGAGTGAGACGCCTCAATGGGGCGTCACATGTGACGCCCAAGAGAGGTGTCACAGTGTACAATAGATCCGTGATTTTTTCTAAAACTGTAATAAATGCGTAATTATTTTATTAAAAAACATTAAATTAAATTTTTTGCCGGATTTGTGCACCATGTTTTTTGTCCAATTTTGGATACAAAGTTCAATTGCTAGGCAAATTTTTAAATAACCTCTATCAAAGATAGACAAACTACCTACCTACTTTCAAATGCCTCGCAATATTTCAAGATGATATCTACCAAACACACCCTAGAAGATAAGAAATTTAAATTATAATAATATGCATGTGAAATAAATTTTAAAAAATTCATAATTTACTTTATATATGTATTTTATCAAAATATCAGCGTTATTTTTTTAATTAATGATTATAACTGTTCATTTTACCTTTTAAAATAGGAGAACTTTTTTTTTTTTGGAAATGTCAAATCTTTGTATTACAAATGGTGTCTAATAAAGATAGCTCTGAGAGAACTATTTGTCATTTTAAAAGATATAAATTTATGTCTTTTTTTCGTGAAAAAATTTATGTCTTTCTAACCTCTTATAATTGTGTACTTCAGATAATATAAGTTGATAGTTATAATATTAAAGTTAATTTTTTCTCTCTCTTCAAAGACTTTTCAGAAGTTTGTCAGCTAATAGGGAAAAAGAGAAAAAAAAAATAACTTTCATATTATAACTATGTACTCCCCGGAGTACATAGGTATAAGGGGTGAAAGGACATAAATTTATATCTTTAGTAGGACAGACACTAAACCCATATATGTACACATAATGTTGGAAATCGACAACACACAAATCGAAAACAGAAAAGAAAAATAGAGAGAATAGACACAGCGATTTATCCTGGTTCTCCCAATTTAAGCTTTGTTTGGGAGTTGGTTTTTGGAGGGGAAGGAAGGGAAGGGGAGGGTTTTAGTAAGCTCTTCCCTTGTTTGTGAGATTAAAAAAATGGGGGAACGAAATTGGGGATTTTTGTTAAACCCTCCAAAACCCTCATTCTTCTTAAAATTAAAGTTCCCCCAATTTGGGGGGTTTAAGGGGGGAAATATTAAAAATTACGTATCTACCCTTTGCATTAAAATATGAAAACTACATACATATGAATCATTTTTAAATGTGACATTGTTAGAAAAGTCTTAAATATCGACAGAATTTATCGACGAAAAATACTTCATAAGAAATGGTGATAAATTTTTTGATGAAAATCATATACGACAAAAAATTTCTGTCAAAACTAAAGACGAAACCATATTTTGCAATTATCACTAACATAAATTTTTTGCGGAAAAAAATTCAATCAAAATTATTGATAGAATCTAAATTCCGTCGAAACTTTCAACAAAAATATTTTCGTCCAAAATTTTGACGAAACACATTTCCATCGAAAAGTTTTGACGTAAAATAATTAATTCAAAACTTTTTATGGAAAACATTCCCATCAAAATTTGTGACTAAAAACATTTCTTAAAGAAATTTTGACGGAAAAAAAATTTTTTTAACAAAATTTATGGAATCTAAATTTCGTCAAAATATTTCACACAAAAACATATTCATAAAAAAAATTTACGAAAAATATATTCATCGGAATTTTCAACGAAACACATTTCCATCGAAAATTTTCGACGAAAAATATTCCCGTCAAGTTTTTTGATAAAAAACATTTCAATCAAAATTTTCAACGGAACACATTTCTATAAAAAAAATTCGACAAAAATTATTTTAGTAAAAAATTTTGACGAAAAATATTTCGATAAAAAATTTTGTCGGAAAAAAGTATTCTGTCAAAATTCTTTACAAAATTTAAATTTTTTCGAAAGTTTCGACTTAAACACTTCCCTCTGAATTTTTGACAAAACAATTTCCGTCAAAAAATTTGTTAGAACACATTTCCATCGAAGTTTTGAACGAAAAACATTCCGTCAAAATTTTTGACGGAATTCCTTTTTCGTTTAAAATATTTGATGGAGGAAATCATTTTCCTCAAAACTTTTGAAGGAAATTAAATTTATTTGAAAATTTCGATAGAAAATTTATTTGTTAAAATTTTCATAGGAGAAAAATTCTCGTCGCTTTTTGACGAAAAAAAATTGTGACGAAATTTTCGTCATTTGCAACTATTAGAGTTCAATGAACAAAAAGAAGAAGAAACAGTGATGAGAGAAAGTAAAGAACCCCATAGCACAATTCTGAGAACGGTACCTTTTCTCTTCCAAAAATGCTGAGAACAAAGGAGTTGTAATCAGCTGGTAAACCTTCAAGTGCATATTCAATGTGATCTTCTTCAGACACAGGACTCTTTATTGCTTTAAGAGAATGACAAAGAGACTTGACGCGTGAAAGATATTCAGACATAGTTTTAGTTCCTTTCTTTATGGATCGTAACTCAGATCTCAATTGTCTAGCTTTAGATTTCATGATTCCATGGAACAATTTGTGTGTCTTCTCCCATGCTTCATACGAGTGATGCACTCCTAATATCTCATTTTCCACAGACTCTGATAGAGTGGAAAGAATCCATGTAAGAAGCATTTGATCTTGAGTTAACCACTGTGTGTATTCAGGATTAACTTCGCCATTTGCTCGATTCTCTTCTGATGTGAATTTGAGTGGAATCTTAGGATTTGCAAGGAAATGATGAAGCTGATGAGATGTGATAATAGGATCTACAATCTAACTCCAAAAAAGAAAATTATCCTCTGTTAATTTGACAGAGATCTGATAATTGAACAACGAAGATGCTTTGTTTTCCATTGTTGAGCTAGTTTGATTACTCTGGTTAGATGATGTTGCGGAAGACATGGATTGGTTCAGGCCCTCATAATGAGAGCTCTGATACCATATTAGAGTTCAATGAACAGAAAGAAGAAGAAACAGTGATGAGAGAAAGTAAAGAACCCATAGCACAATTCTGAGAACGTAATATTGAAGAAAATGATTAGTTAGTTACAAGTATGAGAGAGGAGCCATTTATATAGCCTAAGTCTAAACCTCTCTAACAAATAGCAAAGTCTAAACCTCTCTAACGGATTAGCAACTGACTAACTGTGGTGTGGGATATAATCCTATACAATGAAGGTATATAGAAAGCTATACTCTAATAGCAACGTAGAAATTTCGTTGAGAATATGATAATTTTTAGTTGTGAGAAAAGTATATAAATAATTTTGTTAGAAATTTTAAATTTGATTATATTTGTAAAATATAATATTTATATTAATTTTAAAAAAATGTAAAATTGTAAAAATATCTCATTAACCCTCCAATTTCTCCCTTACCATTTTTTTGAACTCCCAAACAAGGGAAGGGAATACCCTCCAATTTCCTTCCCTCCCTCCCCCTTGGATCCCCTTCCTTCCCTTCCCCTCCAAACTCCCAAACAAAGCCTTACGTCCAGCTTGTCTATACTATATGCACCTCACCGCCACTCGTTACAAGTCACTCGATTTACAAGGCAAACATAAATAGGATTAGAAAACCCTAATAGCAGTCAGCAGCTATTCATGGGCCCAAGCCCAAGCTGCTAAGAAAATTATAATAAAATAAAGGCCCACAATAGTACCTGACCTCTACAGGCCTGGGGCGGACCCCGCTCGCTCACCTGGGAGCGGGACCTCAGTTGCCTTTTTAATTTGCTGACCCTGACAACTAGGATCATCATCAACATGCGAAGTATGAGCCATATCCAACACATAATATCTATCTTTTCTTTCTCTTTTTAAACATAAACTAACAACTCTTAATTACCTGATTAGAAGTCTTTGTATACATATGCTCCAACTTATGCCGCAACTGGCTAGTCAGAACATATAGCAGGATTTTGAGCAGTAGTGTGATAGGGGAAAATAAATTTTATGTACACATGATTTCACTATCACTCATCATTTGAAGGAAGAGGTTATCAATCAAGCAACCAATCTATTCTCTTCAACAAAAACTGGGAACCGGTCAATTATAAGATTTTGCATTTATTCATTGATAAAGATGAATTATCCACAAAAGTTGCAAGGGTAAAAAATGTTAGGAAATTCAAACGTGAGTAATAAAAACTCTTGTATCGGCAGGAATGAGAACTAAGTATGATAAATATGAGTGAAATGACCTATAAATAAATTCAACGCTTTATCGTTTTGAATTAAAGTATGGTGTTTGATTCCTTATTATGAATTTCCCGTTTATATATGTGGCATGCGTATATATTTATGGGTTTTGTAAGAGTTATGTTGTAGGAAGAGTGATTATGTAATGTTATAGAGATTCGTTTTGCGTGTCAAGATTTTCTTTATTTCTTTTTTCTTTAAAAAGTGTGGGCCCCACAAAATGTTGTGTGTAGGAAAGTTTGTTGTGTCATGTTAAATGACAAATGCAAACCCATATATTCATAATCTATTTATTTATTTTTTTGATAACACGTTCATAATCTATTTTATAAACCAAAAACCGATGAGTTTGCTGACACAAGTTGTCTCAGTTACTTTGGATTTCCAAATAATGATGTACCTTTATTCTAAATTCTAAATCTATATTTTCTAAATAGAATTTTTTTTATCTTATTTGAATCCATATTTTTATTTCTATTTTCCTATAAGTCCCAAAATTTTACACCTTTTAAAAGGAATATAAACACTGCCGAAAAAGCTCTCCACACCGTGAACAATTTAAAAAAGGCATTATTGATCTATGTCCAGTTAAAAACACGCGGCTACCTCGTAACCTAGATCTATATTGTTTAAGATGCTTAAGAAATATTTTGATGCCCATGGAATCCACATTTTGATTAGGTGGAAGATTTTCTTAGAATATAAAAGTACAATAAGTCTGTATGGACCATATATATATATGTAAAATAATTAGGACTATGTATTGGCACAACTGGAATGGGACCTTGGAAACTGTAAGGAAATTATCCTGACCACATGCGGAAAGGAATTGCAAAACTCAATACTTTGGCTTGCCTTTGCATACGGAAACCTTATCATAAAAGTTCAGTTCATAAGATCCCACAGATTACTTGGAAATGTGTCAATATTAATGTGATTGGTCCTCCTTGTCTCCTAACCATACATGAGTATATATATTTATTAATTCAGAAAACCAACATCCCCGGTGCTCTTAATCTATCTTGGATATGGTTTGATAAAATTGATTGTGATCATACCAGTTATGATTAAGTTAATATCTGATCTTTAATTTATTTGTTAAGTGCACTGAATTGATTAATGTAGTGTCTGCTTTGTATTATCTTAAGGATCAATCATATGATAAAGGAGGCGTTTTAAGGTATACATATATTTCCAATATCCATCCAGTGGGGGGGAATCAGAATAAGATTCCTTTCATACTTCAACTTAATTTTGATTTGATATATGCTGGAAAGATTCATTGGTCATTTATTATTGGCATAATCTTTCGGGAGAACTATAGTTCGATACAATGCATACCCTCATACTTTAAGTTAGGCCTGATAGTTTTTTAGAGTTTATGGCATCATATGATAAATTAAGTCATACTGAATTAGTGTGTTTGTAAAAATCTTAAGTTTGAACAACACTATACCAAAAAAACATTTGATGAATTAAGATGTATAGGTGGAGAGCTTTTTCGGTACTGTACGTAGGTGTACTAACATTCCTTTTAAAAGGGGTAAAAATTTAACATGACCACAAAAAATTTCTTACACACACGACATTTTTGTGGGTCCGCACTTTTAAAAAAAAAAAATAAAAAAAATTAAGCACGCAAAACGAATCTCTATAACATAACAGAATCATTTTTCCTACAACATAACTCTTATAAACCCTAAGATGTATAGGTGGAGAGCTTTTTCGGTACTGTAGGAGTACTAACATTCCTTCTAAAATGGGTAAAAATTTGCTTGCCAAGAAAATAAAAATATATAAATGTATACTTAAATGGAATAAAAAAGTTTCTATTTAGAAAAAAAAATTGATAGTTCGGTACTTATAAAAAAAAATCCGTTAGGTGGTGGCTGAATGTGCTTGCCAAGGAACCATCTTACCTATATATGAATCTTTTTTTTTTTTTGATAACAACCTATATATGAATCTTACATGTAGCTGATAGTATTTGGTCTGCTTGAACATATTTATTATTCCAGAGATTGATAGTTCGCAGGTTAATCATGAATTGGTCCATTGGTCAAGAAAGAGGGCACATTATATGAAGACAAAATTATTATATTAATCTATGTAGGATTTTTTTAATGCATTAATTCTTCGTCTTGCTTAATTATGCGTATGTATACTATGCGTAATTGTACTACTAAGAGTAAAAGTTTTAAAATCGATCGTTTCCTTTTTAAATTAAATAAAAAAAAACAATAATTTAAAATAGCTACACAACTAGGTAATCCATGTGTAAGTCTTGACTCATCAAGAGTCAGCCACATTGAGTCATGGATGACACATAACTCCACTCCCTTTTCACGTGTCATTGAGATTTCTTCTCAGATTAATTTGGCTGTCTTTGAATAAAAGAGAGTATCTACCCATAAAGTTCAGTTTAAAAGAACAGAGTTGGTGCGTACGTTATATTAATTTAACGCAATCTCAAGCATACCGATGATGTCATTCTCCTCAATGTTTAAATTATTATCGGAGTTTAACACATGCACATCGATTATTTTATTAATTATGAGGTTGCAGAATTGATCCTTAGATTTACCTTTTGATACCCAATAAAACCAATGCATACCTCATAAAGCATAAAGATTTGCTTCCATGCATGTGATCATATTTTAAAATTTTCTAGCTTCCCAATTTGTCGCACAATTCTTTATGTCGTTTTTCTTATCGCATTACATTGAGTAATCCTTTTTTATCTGGCCAATTATTAAGAATGTGAGAATGTACCACTAGCTAGATAAAATATAATAAATATATTTCCAAACTTTTATTTGCTTCTTAAATCCAGTAAGTTAGACTAGATAAATATATGAACATCGAGCCACTAGTATTGGAGAGATGCCAATAATGATTGGCACAAACGGTAGATTCATCAATCGATAAAAAAAAAAATTAATTATGTTGGGGTTCAAATCTTCTAATTATGTTTCATTGATAAGTATTGTATGATGTTAATGTAGCAATAGCAACTTATTGTTTACTGTACCTCTTTTCTGTTAAGTATGGCTCATACTTCGTATTCAGATAAGAATTTTTGTTGGTGGAATAAGCAGAAAACCAACATACAAATTGGATGTAGCTTACATTGGATAAACTAGTGTAAATTGTTGTGTCAATTTCTCTTTCCTTTCTCTTTTTATTTTGATATGTATTTTCAACTCTCTCGGAGAGTAAGAAATTTACTGTGAGACATGTATAACATATAAAGGAAAGGATAATCAAGTAAAGGAATTATGTGGAAAATTAATTACGCTATGAACTAAATGTGAAATCGCTTACTCAGTGTGTGTGACCATGGGTTGATATCATACTATTTTATTTTCTATATTAATTATTTTCTTAAAAACATAAATGACCTTTGGATTTAATAAATAAAACAGGGAAAAAAAGACTGATATAAATAAGAAGAGAATCACTTGGATAAAAGTACTTATGAACGTTAGAGTATCAATCACTTTAACTTAGGTCGAAATTAAAACCCAATACGTTAATGGGCTTAATCATTCGGGCTTTGAGCATCCATCGACGAAATGAACAAAGCCCACAAGTGGGTCAGCTAAGCCGATTAGGCTGGTGTGAACTGCGCCGAGCCGAACAGTTTCACCGTGATATTGTGGAATCGCAAGTCACAGACAAAAAGAGTGACACTAGCAGTATGTAAGGGATTTAATGCCTCGCCTTTCATTTCCCTCCCTCGATCGCCAAACCCAGATTAAGCTTCACTCAAAACATAACAATTTTATCGTTTTCAATTTTGATGCTTCGGAGGTATATATTCCGCTTCAACCAATGATTGGTCTTTTGTTTTTCTGTGCCGATTATTCGTTTCTGTATTGTTGGGTGGTTTTAGAGCATTCTGCTTTCACTAAGTATTTGAACTTTTTGGACTCACAAAGAAAAAGAAAAAGAAAATTGGTTTAATTTTTAAGTTTAATTTTCATTTACACTATATATTTTATGATAATGCGGAGGAGAAGGGAGGGTTTAGGGTGTGGTTACGAGGATGTGCTTTTACTTTTAATATCCACGGATGTTTCTTATAGCATTCTGTTATATTCTGAATCTCTGATGGAAATGCCAATATTCATAGGTTGAAATTTTGTGCTTTTGTTCTTTTGACAATAAACTTGGTGTTATGAAGATTAATAAATTTAAATTAGATAATTAAAACTTGTCTCATAGAGTTGTTTTGCCAGATGCAAATGTCGAAATTTCAGCTGCTCAAAGTTGTTTGGATTTTGAGCTAGGCGAAACAATTAGGCTTGGGGCTTTGAACACTTCTAATCAACATGCATGAATGCAGTGATAAAATGAATATGACCAATCTGTGTAGTGGCAGTGAGTAAACCATTGTAGGTTATATCATCATAAACAACACTCAAGAGTTAATTATCCTGACACTCACGAAGTGGGTATTTAAACTGGGTCGGCCCTTTATACTAATGCAAACTCTAATTCTTAAGACTATATTTGTTCAGTAGAATTCATACCTGGGCAATTTTCATGGGACATACAAACTTAGATGATGTTACTTAATGTCTATATTTACCTATGATATGCTAAAGTTTTGATTATTTTTCCTTCTACCTCTCTAGTTGATTTGTTTGTATTGACATTGATGCTGATATGAGGAGCGGATTACATCATGAGATTCTTGTTTTTGTAAAATTTTGCTTGCTGAACTAATTAAGTGATTTCTACACAGAACTGTTATTAATTTATATTCTATCTTTTCTTGCTTTTTTTTTTTGGGGTTCATTGACCGCTGACCCAGTGGCAGACCCACGTGTGGTCAAATAACCGCACCTGCGGACATAAATATTTTAATTTTAGATTTATTTTTTTTCTCTTTACTTTCTCTCCATCAGCTGAGTCTCTCTCACCGACACTCTCTCACTCATTTTTTTCCTCCTTTCCTCCCAGTTCAACTAGAAGAGATTAAAGTTAAATTGAGGGAGGTGGAAGATGATTTGGTCAAGGAGCTCTGTAAAACATGAATCATCAACTCTGAGAGGGGTTTGGGAATGTCACGGGAGTTTCATCACTGCAGGTTGGTCAAGAAGTCAGTGTACGAGTTTTGCGGATCACTAGAGGACAAGTAGTAACGTTGACTATGAAGAAAGAAGATGTTGCAGAGTTGGACTCAACACTTGGCCAAGGGGCTTTCCATGTTGCAACAAACCCTTTTGTGTTGGCTTTTCGTAAGAATAAGGATATTGCTACATTTTTGGCTGAGAGGGAGAAAATAAATAGTGCAGTCGAAACACCATCAAAGGTAAGAACTTCAGAAGAAACAAAGGGAACTATAAAGCAAGGGGGGAACTGTATCAGATGTTCCTGATGCACAGGGTGAACCAAAAGCAGCAAGAGGTTGATTGATGATGTTCCTTCTGAAGTAAAAAATAATCAGGAAGATGAAATCGATGTCGTAGCCAATGCAGTACATGCTGCTTCAAAAGCTTTTGTTGATGATGAAAGAGACACAGTGCCTCTGAGAAGGAAGCAGAGGTGACTTCTGGAAGTTTGACTCCTGAAGGGATATACCTACTGTAAATCAAATTAATTGAGGAAACTACTCTAATAGATGTGGTAACAAGTAACATAATAACCGATTCACCTATTGCAATAACTAATAAAAATGTAATAGAAAATGGAGTTGATCATATTGTTGCTGAAGATGAAAAGCAATTGCAAACTTATAATTCAGATGAAGAATTTTCCTCTGCTGCACCAACTGACAGTGATGTGGCTGAGCCTAGCTCCAATAAAATTACCAGTATTACAGGGTCAGATACTACATCAATTGCACCAGGTCCACTAGAAACTGCAGGTTCATTCTATTCTATCTCCCACTGTCTATCCTATATAAATCCATCTGTTTATTTGTTTTTCTCTCATTTATATTTGCATATGCAAATACTGATTTTAATTCCATATCCAATATGGCAACTAAAATTAAACATATTTTGTGCAATAAGGTGCATGTACAAGAAATTCCAAATAATTCATCTTATTGAATTTTGTTTGCATCACAAGCAGATGACAATGTCAGATCTGTGCTTGAGAAGAATGATAGTGATACTAGTTCAAGCGGACAAATTGGCATGGTTTCTTCTGAGGGCAGCTTCAATGCAGGTTATTCTTCAATTTTGTTTCTTTACCTGCTAGCCTGGTTCAGTTTTAGTTGATGAATTAAAAATTTTAACGAGAAGAATTCTGAATAGGGTGTTTATTTGGTTAAATATTATCACATATTACGTGAAATTTTGTAGTTTTCATTTTCAAAGGGATCCCAATCAGTCGGTACTGTGTAATCATAGTAGTTGGCATACTTAACAAGTGGAGTATTTTTTTTCTTCCTTTTCTTGTAATGGGAGTGTTCTTGAATTGTTAATTCTCTATCAACAGATGTAACAGAAGATAATAGTCAAGTTGCCTTGTCTGAAAGTAATCCTGCTGCTGAAGTTGTTATAAACTCCATTGATGACCCCAAAGAAAAAGTACAAATACAAACTCCTGTCATTGAGAATGAAAATTCTTTTGCCACAAAAGTTGAATGTATAGGATTTTTTTCCGGTGTGCTTAATTTTTTTCTTTGCATTCATGGATAGGTATAGAATTTTTCTTATAGTTAAATGTATGCCCTCTTTTGTGGATTTCAGCAACTATATCACCAGCTCTTGTGAAGCAACTTCGGGAAGAGACTGGAGCTGGAATGATGGACTGCAAGAAGGCTCTATTAGAGACTGGGGGGACATTATTAAAGCACACTGGAGTTCCTGCCGAAAAAAGACTTAGCAAGTGCAGAAAAGAAAGCAAGCAGAATAACTGCTGAAGGAAGAATAGGTTTTTAACTCAACACTCAAGTACCCAATTTTGTCATCAATGTAAGCTGTGGGAGCATTGCAGTAAAGAACGAAGCTGAATTTTAAGAGATAGCTTGAGAGCTAGCCAAGGCCAATCAATATCCAGCAACCATTCTTATGGGTGTCTCGACCACCAAGTTAATGTTGATGGTCTTGTTTTGTCACTTGAGTGTGAGAACTGAGACCACATTAGAATGTTTTGTTTGCAGGAGTTTATACTCTAATCTTGCCTTCAATTATATAAACTTGTATTAAGAAAAACAAATTAGCTAAATGACTCGAGTAGCTTAACAACCTCATTTCAAGAATCACAAGGCAACTCTCTTATAATCATAGGCGCTTTGCTACTAACCTCATTCTGCATTCATTCTCTAAATTACATGTTAAGTCTGCACTTGGGCGCATGCTTAAAAGTTTAGATAAAGAAGTCATAAAAAAATTCAATTATAATAACTTGTGATGTGCAAAGCAACATTTGTTAAACACGCCAGAGAAAAAAAAAATAGAACAATAATTGTAAAAAAGTAAGTTCCCTCACTGAACAAAAGAAATAAAAATACAAAATGACAAACAAATAAAAAAAAAAAAAAAAAGTATGATGTTCTTTTCTTACCTTGCTATGACAAACAAAATGCTCAGTCGCATAAACTTGTAGAGAGAGGACGAATACGTTACTAGAGAAATACAAAATTTACATACCACCGTGGCCTTAACGATTGTTATTAAAGTGAAGTGAGGGAGAACAAACCTAAGAAACCCTAAAAAGTCTGCATCAAAATGATGTAGACGTTAACAACCAACCTAATATGTTGTCATCAATATATCTTGCCTACTAAAAAAGTTAAGGACGCTACAATCTCGTATATAGAATTATACATAAGCAAGAAGGTATCATATGCGTAAAATGTGATCTTCTATCTTTCCGGATCAATAGACAATAGCACACAGCGTTGCTCTAGTTGCGACTTTTGCACTTCTCCATAGCTCTAGGTGCTGCAGGAAAAAAGAATATAGATAAGTGCAACAATAAATACAGAGAACATAAACTCCATAGTAGCAATTCAGAGGACAGTCAGTGGAGTGAAATTGCGTTCTATAAAACCAGGATTTGTTTTCCAATTTTGAGAAAATATATATGCATGGTGGAGGGTTAGACAAGTTGTTATTCCTAGTTGTTATTTGGAGAAAATGTATATGCATGGTCCATTTTTAGTCATTTTTTCCTCTTTATCTCCCCTTTTTTCTTTTCCCCTTCTTTTATCAATTTTATATTTATGGTTATGATTTTCCATATTTAATACTTTATATTTATTTTTACTTTTGTATGGTTATGATTTCTCATATTTAATGCTTGTAGTAACACTGGTTGGTTGTTAAAATATCCTACCCTTATATATATATATATATATATATATAGGAGCAGGATATACTTACCACCAAAAAAGTTTACCACCTTTACAACCAACCTAATCACTGTCGATTTCCGTCAATCTAACGGTTATAATTTATTGGATTTATTGGGAATTAATAATTTTAATAAATGTGATTCAATAAATTATAACCGTTAGATTGACGAAGATCAACGGTGATTAGATTGATTGTAAATGTGGTAAACTTTTTTGGTGGTAAGTATATCATTCCCCGTATATATATTATTACTATTTTATTTATTTTTTATTTTTATCTTTTTTCAACCCTTTCGTATCTTTTATTTGGGTTCATCTACCACCGACCCCAATTAATTAGGGATAAAGGGATAAAGGTGATGTTGATGATGATATGAGATTTTTATTGATGAGTTTTCTGCTTTCTCAATTCAACAACTAGATATTAATGAAGGAAAGCAGAGATTATAATATATAAATTATGACAAATGTCAGCCATACCTAGCCCAATTGCCTCAGAACTCTTCATTATCCTCAGCCTCTTGCAAGAGTCAGTGAACATCCTATAAGAAGAATAATAAGATCATTTTAGAAGGAAATACTCATAGTTCCCTTGAGAAAGCTCAGTAGGTAGAACTGTGAGACATGCAATGAGGATGCTACGGTAAAAACCCCTCTTGAAACAAAAAAAATAAAAAATAAAGACTCATAAATATGTCCTTTGTTGATTCTGATATTCCTAGACCGAAACAGACATTCTCCTAGAAATTAATTCAGAAAATGCACTTACTCCCAGGGAACATCACCAACTAGCATCCAATCACCATCCTTGTCTTCATAGGTAAGCACATATTCTGAACCATGAAGGAGATCCATCAATCTACTTTCACTTAAATTTTCTCGACTAGAAACCGCATAAGAACTACATTGACCTGAACTTGTCAATAAAAACATCATTAGAATCTGTAACATAAAAATACACGCATATTCAGCTATGTGATTCTATGCTATTGAAACACTATACAACATTGGAATAGACCAATGTTAATAAATTCATGTCACCAACAGCTGTACTTTCAAAGTATATGAGGCAAAAAAATGAGTTTTTTTATAGAATTTAAGCCAACTATTTATTTTTAACATTTGGTTTCTTCATATTTTCCCTTTCAAATGCAAATAATTATTTAAAGAGCCTTTTTTAGTAAATAGATGCCAGTTGTAATTAGGGTATACTAACCTACTCTTTATGTTCCTATCATCTAAATAAAATGTTCTTCAAAGAATGATTATGAGAATAATTTGTATCACCGACAAATATTTGTGGTTATGCATGGTAACTGATAGAGAATAATATAAAAGTATTAAAAAGACCATCACTTAACACCTTAAGGTTTTGGGTTGAATTGGTCCTTTAACATGGTATCAGAGCTTTAATGACTACAAGGTCACAAGTTCGATACTCACCTCCCCCACTTTCAGGTGGAATTACGAAAAACACAAGACAGACCAAAAAAAATGGGCTTGTGCCATATTCCACGCTTCAAGCCCAAAGGGCTCTTGCGTGATGGGATGTGATAGAGAATAATATAAAAGTATTAAAAAGGCCATCACTTAACGCCTTAAGGTTTTGGATTGAAATGGTTCTTTAACAGTAACAAGCCACAGAGGTGAGAAGGTGATAACAAGTGGAAAGGAACTCACTGATTGTAAAACAACTAAACATCTTTTCGAGTGCTGAAGAAAGTTCCCTGTAAGTGCTAAAACTATTCAGATCCACTTTCCTCAAGTATGGGGCGCCTTCCATGCTGACTTTAACGTAAAGGCATTCAGACTTGGCTTCAGCATCAGCATCAGCATCATTCTTTTGAGGCTGAGTGGCCATTGAGTTCTTCCTGAAAGAACGGATTGGTGGCCATCCTACAACTTGCGCCCTGATTCACATAAGAAGAATAAATCACACTGTAGGATAAGCCTCAACAAGCAAAGAGCCAAAATTGAGAAAATAATTCAATTTTAAGGCCAGTGATTATGAATTCAAAGCAAATGAATCTTACTAAACGGATTAGTATGATCATGTCTAGGTGAAAATCAAATAACACAGCAACAGAGGAAAAATATTTCAGCATCAGAAAGCATGGAGAATGATAATTGGAGGAGTTCAATCCAAAATCATATACAAAATAAAATAAAAATCATAGACAACCTAGATGCAGAAGAAATTTTATGGAACCATAATAACTAATTGGCGATGATTAACATAGTAGGAATATCCTTTAAATTATATATAATACAAGCAACAAAAACTCTTTCTACACTAGAGGCTATCATGAGAAAATAGTTAGCAACAAGCTGAGTCAGTTCACTTATGTTTAAATTTCAACTGACTAACTGATGTAGACTTTTTCTAGAGGGAACAAAAAATAACCCTTTCCTCTTCTTCAGAATTATCCGCATGCCTAATTACTCAACAATAAAAGAAAGATCAAACTCAACATAATTTTGTTCAGGTTTCAACATTTTGTAAAGACAGAAAAATTATAAACACAAAACGGACAAGACATACAAAATTAATCATGAACGTTGAACGCATAACCAACATCAATATATATATATATATATATATGTGTGCGCGCGCGCGCCGAACCGTTGGATACCCACGTAAATCGTGAGTGTAGGGAGAGTCAAATGATCATTCACTAAATATATATATATATATATATATATATATATATATATATATATATATATATATATATATATATATAGCAAGAAGAAGGGGGAGAGAAATAATGAAGCTAAAGGAAGATGGTTGTACTTTGCAGCGGGAGCAGAAATCTGAGGCTTCTTGTCATGCAATGGTTTTGGAGAGTGTGGAACACTTTCTTTGACAACAGAGACACCCAAAGCCGTTTGGTGGTTGGTGCAGTCAGGCGCGGCAAGAGAGAGAGACTTGGAAGCAGTAACACCTCTTGGAGAGAACAAGCCACCATCTTTACACAAACCCACTTCAGATCCACCATTCCCAGAGAGAACCCACTTCCCAGAACCTCCATCAATGGCGTCCGAGAAACCCCTCTTAGCACCAGACACCAAACTCTTGAGCATGCCTGGGAACCCATTCTTGTCCTCCACACCATCTCTCTCTGGTGACTCGGACCCTGGCAAGCCAAGTCTCAGTTCTGTTGCTTTGAGGTTCAACCTAATGTTCCTCTCCGTAGACTTGTCAGAACTTTCCATTGAAGGAACCTCTGTCATGCCAACATACCCCTGCTCCAATGGCACAGACATCAAAACTCCTCTAACAGTACTTTAACTGCTCTAGAATGAAGAAGCGAAAGAGAAAGAGAAACAGAATATGAATTTGAAGAATCAGAAATTAACAATCGAAAAAAGATATGTTGATGAAGAGGAACTACTCTGTAGCTTTTGTTGGGTTATAATCTTTCTTCTGTTTCTAAATGATGTCTCTGCGCTCTGTTAAGTAGTGTTAACCAATTGTATTGAAGGGAGCCCACAAAAATATAAAGGACAGAGAATCGACAAAGTTAAATTACGGGTGTGCATGATAATTTTCTCAGCATCAGTTTTTTTTTTTTTTTTTTTAGTTTTTTTTTTTTCGAGAACAAAAATAGATAGAAAATGTGTTTGGCAAAATGGTTTTTTTTCATGAACAAGTTTAATTTCTGTGCTAAGGAACAGCAACAAAAATCATAAAATTTCTATTTTTCTATTCCGAACACAAAATGAGAAATATTTATCTCTTACAATCATTCTCTATCACTACCATCATCTCATCACTGCCACCACTATCCCGACACGACTACCGCCACCATAGACATTGCCGTCATCGTACCACTTCCGTCGTCATCACCATCACCATCACCACCACCACGATACCACCGCGACAATCACCACCATTATGCCACCGCCCCCACTACCATTATCTCCACAACCGTCACCAACCATCACCACCACCACCACCATCATCGCCACAATCATTGCCGTCACCACCACCACTACTACCATCATTATGTCACCGCCACCGCCGCCACCACCAGCATTGACACCGTTATCATCACCATCGCCGCAACTACTGTCATCACTACCATCATCATCGCCACCATGTCATCACCACTACTACTATCACCACACCATCACCACCACCATGTCATCACCATCACCACGTCATCGTCGCCACCATCACCATGCCATAACCACCACCGCACCATATGAAAAGGAAAGTTGTTATGGACTTGACATAGAAGATCATACTCTAGAAGGCCAAGAAGGGCTAATGATTAAAAGGAAAATTAAGGAAATATTCCTTAATTATATTAATTCTACTACGGTAGAAACGGATCAACAATTGGCCCCCCAATAGTTTTAAGAGGCCATAAGTCCACTCATGTCAGGTAACCCATTTATAAATAAGGGGATAAGCCAATAAGGTGCACAGATTCTAAACTATCTCTCTCTTAGTTGTCATTGTGCACTCACTTCACCCTTTGGCTATACCGTTATAGTACACAATTATCCACTGATTTCTATGGTATCTTCCCTATAAATACCTGATAAAAAAAGCATACCAGTAACATGAACATGACTGGACATATATATCCCCAGGACAGAACAAAAGTGATGATCCCAATTTTATTTATGCTTAATAGGAATAAATTTATATTTTATTATTTATTGTGTTATCAAACACAATTCTTATTCCCAGAATAAAAATAAAACATGATATCAAACACATTTTTTTTTCTCATAAACTATTACAAGGCACAAAAATATAAAAGATTTTTTTTAGAAATAGTGTTAGAGAACATAATGATTGTCATGCACACTCTAAGACTAGTAGGATATGGCTCATAATTCGCATGCTGATGAAAATTCTTATAGGCGGAGTCAGCATAAAAGTAATTGGGGTGAGCAAGCGGGGATTTACGGGGCAGTGCCCCTAGCCCCGTAAAGGCCTGATATTGTTGTGGGCCTCTAACATATTGCAATTTTCTTTTACGCTTGGATTTGGACCCATGAATAGCTGCTATTAGGAGTTTCTAAATCCTATTTATATTCCCATATAAATCGAGTGACTTGTAACGAGTGGCGGTGAGGTAAATATAGTACAGATAAGCTAGAGATAGCCTACATTAGGTGGAACAGGATAAACCACTGTGTTGATTTCTCTTTTTATTTTTCGATTTGTGCGTGTGTCGATTTCCAACAAGAACGAGGGAAATAATTTAAATATTATATTTTAAAGAAATACAAAAAAATGGCAATTTGAACCTATTTACGGAAGTATAATAACTAGTTATACATGGAGGTGGGTGCAACTACCCATGTATTATACTTAATTCTATGCGCAACTCATATGATGATGTCATTTGGCTCAATCCATATTATTTGCCACCTTCTCCCTCCTTATATAAACATATATCCTCTCAACATTTTCCATAACTCTTATCCCTCTCACTTTCTTCTCTGGTATGTACTCTTTCTAGCTTATTCCTACTATATTTTATGTTTTTCTTTCCTCTATTTAAGGATGAGTTCATATTTTGTTCGTGTAGTTTTCTTTTACAATAGTAGAAAAGTGGAAGGGGATAATTTTTTAGGACAATAAAAGGCCAACGCGAATCAAGTACAACATAACATATGTAATGGCATTCGGCATCGGTTGCACGATGAATCTTGAGCACCCTCTGGTACCCTCCGTTCCACACTGCATGTGAAATATGTTTGTGCCGCCTCAAGATGTCCCATACCATCGGTCCTAGAAGAACCTGACTATTAGATCCACCGAGAGTAGAGGACCAAACAGACTCCAATATTGATGAATCGATCATAATCCTTATATAAAATATTATTGAATTCTTAATATCTTCAAATAAAATTTTACTAACATATTCATTAAATTTAATAAAATAAATATATTTAATTAAGCCTAATACAAAATATATTGAACATAATAAAAGTGATCGTACAACAAAATAAAAAAGATATATATTCAATTAAATATTCATAAATTTATTATTTTTAATGCAAAATAACTAAGCATAGCAAAAATCTTTAAATATGTGCTAGGTATATTATAAGTCAATCCTGAGTCAATAATCATGTTCTAAGCATATTATAAAGGGATTCCCCTATTATAAATCAATATGCATATCCTAAGTCACTAATCATATTCTAAATCACTAGGCATGTTATAAGTCATTACGAATGTTCTAGTTCACTAACAATGTTCCAAGTCAACAAGCATTTTATAAGTCACTAAATATGTTCCAAGTCATTAAGCATATTAGGAGAGAATTTATTGTGGGGCAGGACTATTATTTTGTAGGTGGTCCCTTAGTGTAAATGGGAGGGTAAAATTGGAAAAGAAAAAAAATAGTAGGGGTAAAAAGGGAAAAAAAGATTAATATTGTGAGAGGGAGCACCAAATCATTAGGTGATCCTGGAGTATAGAAAATATTTCCTTGTCCTAAGTTACTAATCATAACACAAGTAACTAACCATATACTAAACACTATTATAACATATTTATTGCTGTAATTAAAAATATAAAAAGTAAATATTAAGACTTAATTGTCTAACAGAACTCTAACACCCAAAAAACTTAAGAGAGAAGTCAAAAAGATTTATAGAGAAAAGTTAGAGCAAAATCTAGAGAGTTTAGAGAGATGAAGAAGGGATGAAAATGAGCGGGAGAGATTTTTATATGGCAACTAGTTGCGCCTAAAAGCATACGCATTTGACAGGTAGTCATGCTTGTATGGGTGAACGACTAGATGCACCCAAAATGGTGCACAATGGTCCCTTAATACGTCCAAATAGATGTGCAATCAATTATGTGCAATTGTTTGCTATACTATTGTAAATAGGTTCTAAATCACTATATTTTGGTTTTTTTTATTATCTAAAATGCAATATTATTTATTTTTTTGTTTTGCCAAGAACAAGGGTGTGATTTGCAATAGAAAATACACAAACGCAACTGTTTTTGCTTTATTCTTAATATTTTTAAAAGATTGTGTTCCTTTTGGTTTTTTATAAATTTGTGTGAATCTTTTTGTGGCCAACCACTCCGACAACCCACAGAAAGTACCCAGCATACTATCCTTATTTTATCCCCTTTTTTTCTCTCTCTTTCATAAGAATCTGTTTCATGAATATTAAATTTAATTAAACTTGTGCAATGTATCAAATTAAATAATTTGATAATATTGTAATTAACAATGATATAATTTTTTATATTAAAATTAATTTCAAAAACAAAAATAATAAAAATAAATTAGTATATCAATCATAAAATTAAACTTTACTCGCTAAACCAAAAACAAATAAATAAATAAATTTTTCTCTGCAATTCATATTATTTAAACCTATAAATTATATTATTTTTTACAAGAGAATATAATCATTAGTGTAACTTAGTAATAATTTCTGTTATATCATTTAAAAAGTGCGTATAAATCTACGTGTAATTTCTTTAATTTTAATTTTAATTTTTGGTTATGTTTTGTAGAATGTGCTTATTTGCGCCAAAAAGTTAAGATGCGCCTTGGTAGCGTTTGGAGAAAAGTTGAGACACCATTGGCGGAAAGCGGGGAACATGGAATCGCATAAAATGATGGAACAAACAGTGTCTCTCAAAAAGCCAAATTTCATGCACCTCTGAAAAAAATTAAAAATAAAATCAGTGACCATATTACAAGCTTCATATTTTCTTGGCTTATATGAAATACAAAAGTTAAGATGGTTTAGAGGAGCAAGAAAGAAAAAATTTAATGAATAGCGAATACAACAAAAGTGACAACTAAGAAAAGATTTACCTCGAAAAAAACAATTAGGATGACAAAATGAAAAAATAAAAAAGAGAAAAACGAAATCCTTTATTGGTTGAAACAGAACTCACTGTTGAACTAGTGTTTGTAAGAGATACCTTTTTAATTTTCATCTCGTGTTTTCTAACAAAAGATTAATCATAAATATTCATTTTAAGAACTTTACTTAATTTAAAAAAAAATATTTAAAATTATTACAATTTAAAAAAAAAATGATGAGCCAATGAACCTGACAAAATACCACCTTGAAACAGCTTCACCTGATTGGGCCGGGCCGAATAAGACCGAAACTAAAGCGGCCTGATTACCGGCCCGTTTTTACAGCTGAATCAACTGATGTGGGAACTGCTTCACCTGATTCATTCTTCAGCAGCGATAGTCACGTGCCTATGCTGGAGCGCTCGTGATTCTTCTTTCAATTTCCTTGTGTGATTCTCAATATTCGTATCGACCGCGTCAATAAAAAATAAAAAATACTAATGGATATGTATAAAAAAAAAAAACTTATGGATAAAATTTGATTGATAAAAATGTGTAATTTTCCATTCAGCCACACTTTTTTTATTTCTTTATAATATTTTCAGTATAACTTTTTGAAATATTAAGCGATGAAATATTTTGTTTTCGTTTTTGCTTTGAAAGTGCTCACGTCCATGTTCTCTCTCTTCACTATCCTTCATTTTATTTTCCCCCTCTTTTCACTTTTTTTCAGAAAAATGTATTCTAAAGTGTAAGAAAATTGAGTAATATCTTATATTCATAAATTATTCATTCCATAACTCGATATCAGTTATTGGTAACAAATGATTAGCTTTTCCATCTGGATCTTTTATATTAAAAATACAAAATTTAAAATTATGAACTCCAATAAATTATGAAAATATTCCATCATTAGTTCATTTCTAGTAACTTTCTAATATGAGATGTTTAATATATTATTTTCGTATGACAAAATAACTTTTTTTTTAAATAAAGATAACTTGCCTATTGGAAAATATTACTATTGATCAGGGGATTTTAAAAAAAAAAATTGTTTGATTTTCTTTTATCAATACATATATATATTGTAAAGTTGTCGTCTTTTTAATGAAAGGAGTAGTAGTGTACCAATTTATATATAAGCATAGGGAAATCCGCGCCAAAAAAAAAATATGGGAGACAAAACGCCGTTACTTTAAAGAAGAAAACTGTCTCTCAAAGAAAGAGAGTGTGTATATACAATATGAAACCTTGACCAATCCACTAAGATTATGAAAGACGCTTAAATTGATATCTAATATACGGAAATTCCTACAATATTAGAGTTGAAAGACGCTTAAATTGATATCTAATGTACGGAAATTCCTACTATATTAGAGTTGGTATTCATTTTTCTATACATTCCTCTAATCAAAATCAAACATCAAATATCAATGGTGACATGTAATACAAAAAAGTAAGATCTTAAATACATGTGTTAGATTTTTATATTAAAAATATAAAATTATAAATTATGAACTCCTAATATACATGTGGAGGGATGTCAAAAGGTTAGTTTATTTATGGTTTTTATAAGAGTTATGTTGTAGGAAAAATGTTTGTGTTATATTATTTTCATTTTGCAAAATAGTTTTTTTTTAAATAAAATATTTGAGTGGAAAATATTACTTTCTGATCATTTTAAATTAAAAAAAACCCTTTATTTATTTGACTTTTTAGTCGTAACTTCTCAATAAAATTGATGACTCACTCTGATATTAAAAGTAAAAGAGTTCCTTATATTATTTTTGTCATAAGAAATCGGATAGATTATTTTACTTGGAGATGTAAATAGGTTAGTTTAGACTTTGCCTTAAATAGACTAGGCTTGTGTAAAAAATATTAGATCTGGTCTGACCTGTTAGTCTGTGTAGGCCCCAAATTATCTCTGGAGAGAGAGAGTGTAAAAAATAATAACCTTGGCCTAAGCATGATTGAGTCTATTAAACATTCAAAGACTAAAAGAATAACTAAAATAATATTACTTTATTATTCAAGTATTAAAATAATAACTTTATTTATTTTATTTAAAATAAATAATATGATATAGGTCTGCTTGTAGGCTTTAGGCCCAACATATATAAAAAAGTCTATGTCCTATTTTCTAAATATGTTTTTTTAAAAGCTTATGCCTGTTCTATTTTATTATTTCTAATAGGCTAAATCTAACCTAAAATAGGCTAGGCCAGGCCAAATGTAGAAAAATAAACACCTTTATTATTATTTTTTGTGTATTTTTGTCTATCACTCTCCAATACCGTTATATTAGAACCTCAACTACATTTATTATTTTTGTCTTCTATTGAGATTCTGATCTAACGATATTGAAGAATGATAGGTAAATGTGCGCAAAAAAAAAAAATAGGAAAAGATAATTTGAGAATGGAAATACGATATTAATAAAAATAGTGAAAGAATTCTTTATTTTTTTTTGGTATATAGGGGAAGAAAATTTAATGTCAATATAATGAAAAGCATAGAACTTGAATTTCAATATTTGGTAATGTGTATTGGTTGTTAATAATAATAATAATAATAATGATAATAATAAAAATAATAATAATTGTTGAAGAATCAAGGACCACATACTGACACAGTGACATACATACAAAGTTGTCTTCAGAAGCACTTTGAGGCAGGTACATTTACAATTTTTTAATAGTAAACCATAGTGTAGGTCACAAATAATGGGTGCATTTGTATTTTTGTCTCCTAACTTTGTGACAATGAGCCTCCACTTACTTTATTTTCCCCTCATAAATCGTAGTTATGCTAGTTTAAACAATATCTTTTAGGACTTCATAATATATATTATTGGAATCGGAATTTTACGATTTCTAATATTATTTTCAATTGAGTACTTAGCATTAAAAAGGTAATTAACTATTCAATGATCTACGAGTTAAAATTCAGTGACATCAATATATAGTAAATAAAATAATCTTACGTTCATAATTTTCTTTTACATATATATCATAAAATTATCATTAATACGGAAAAGTTTGCATGAGATACGTAGCTATAATATAATGCTAATAAAATCTTTCAAAAAAAAATATAATGCTAATAAATTTTTATATTAATTCAAAGTTATTTTTAAAAAATATATTTAACATATCTTAAAATTGGGTAAGATTTTGAAAAAAGATAAAATGTAAACCATCTCATAAGTAATAACATATCTCTAATAATTTTATTTAATGCCAATTGATAAGCCCAAAACTTTTATGAGAGTTGCGACTCTCAGAATTAAACTCATTATTCTTTGGGCAGACTAAATCTTAAAATCTAACTGGGTTCCATGATCTTTAACACCCCTTACATTATCATTCAACTATACCTAATAAGAATATTCTTTAAGTTGTATCAAATATCAATTTTATTTTTTATTTTTATCTCCACGGGTATATATAGCAGTAACACTAATCGCTTGCGCGGGGAATGGTAATTAGGTAATGTCATGACAAAAGTTGATCTAAAGTTAGAATCCATTTCTACTGTGACTAATTAGTAATTACTATTGGGATTAAGGATCATAGCCTTAAAAAAGAAAGTTGTAATTTGTAAATTTTGATGTAGTGTAAATTTCTTTTTATTGAAATATCTAATCTTATGTTATAAAAAAAAATCTAATCTTATATTGATATTTCATAAAATAAAAAAACAAAATTATTTTTTACATATCAAAATTATTTTTTACAGTTATTGCTTCAAATTGTAAGGAGCTTCTCTCTTTCACAGGTCTCAAATTCCGAAAATAGAAAAAATGAAATGATTATTGAGAGGACGACCTCTATATGAATATTAGGTACTGTTTGGTATGGGTTTTCGGAAAAATACTCAGTCATCCTTCATTAGCTTTTATTATTGACCTTGTTTGGTTGAAGTAATTTAAATTTTTCCCCAGTAAATGCTTCTGCCCAGAAATCGTGAATGGTGTGAAAAAAAGGGGAAGAAATACACTATGTAAGTTTACCACTTCCGATGTGAATGGAAAAAAGTGGATATATAACGTGACAATATTACCCTTCTAAGCAGAGTAAATCGGTGCACAATATTACACTGGGCAAATTTAATTATAAGGATTATTTTTATCATTTCATCCTATTTTTTCATCAATATTTTAACTTCAACCAAACACAGACTCACAAAATTTAATCCAATTTTTCTGGTAAAATTTCGGCCAACCAAACAACTTTTTATTTTAACTTTCCTACCAAACTCATTTTTCCACCATATTTCTGATAAATGTATTTACCTAACAAAAAAAATATCTCCTTTACCAAACACCCCATAAAGAATCATACAATAAAAATGAAAAAAACGGTTACCTAACAAAGAACGTGTGATAAAGGAGATCCATCAACAAAACATTAGGACATGTTTGGCATACAATATAGGACAAGGCTTGATAGTATAAGATCTGATAGTATAAGGCTTGATTGTATAAGATCTTATTAAATTTTAAAACTATCTAGCGTTTGGCATGATATTGTATAAGATAATATCATTCAATATTTAGTAATGCACTGTTTAATATTAGAAAGGATATTTTTTTAAAAAAAAATACCTTTTAACAATGAATTTATATAATGCTTCCAAATATATCATATGATATTAATTTTTATAGAAATCTATTGATCAGTGTGTCCAAAAAATATATTAATTTTTATAAAAATAAAAATCTCAAATATTTCAAAAAATTAAAATTGAAAATTTATTTTTTATTTAATATATTAATATTAAAATAATATATTACGGGTTTGATATTTATCATTTTAAATGACATAAGTTATGTCATTTTAGGAGAGAGATAGACACAAAGAATGAAAATCATGGGAAAAAAGTGGGTGGTTTTTTATTTAAATTTTAAATAAAAATATTATTTTGTGTCTATCTCCCTCTTAAAATGACATAACTTTATGTCATTAAAAATGACAAACACTTTTCTCATATATTAATCCTTGATAATTGCACTGGTTAATACATTAACCCCTTCTCAGGCCTAATTCTACCTTCCTATGCCTGATTAAGTTATACGTCATTTTGATGTATAAAATGATATTGTTATATAAGCTTATACTATATGATGGTTACACCAAACAACTAAGGACATGTTTGGTGCATAGTATATGGGGAGAGTGAGCAAAGTGTCACGTTTGAACAAAAAATTTACCAGACTGCCACGCCAACAGTAAATTTTGCCAAAATGCCACCCGGCATAATTCGCTACACAGTGTAGCGAATTATGCATGCAAGTAATTCGCTACACAGTGTGGCGAAATATGCCACGTCAGAACCAAAAATGCCACATGTCAAATTTTGACATTTTGGCATAATTCGCTACCTTAGGTAGCGAATTTCTGAAAATTTGACACGTGGCATTTTTGGTTCTGACGTGACATATTTCGCCACACTGTGTAGCGAATTACTTGCATGCATAATTCGCTACACTGTGTAGCGAATTATGCCGCGTGGCATTTTGGCAAAATTTATTGTTGGCGTGGCAGTCTGATAAATTTTTTGTCTAAACGTGGCAAAATGGTCACTTTCCCTAGTATATGATAAGGCCTGATAGTATAAGACCTGATAGTATAAGACCTGGTTGTATAAGACTTGATTAAATTTTAATACTATCCAGCGTTTGGTATGATATTGTATAAGATAATATCATCAAGTAGTTTAAAAATTAACATATTAAAAAAAATTATTTTAATATACAAATATTGAAATGATATATTAATTCTTGGGAATTGTATTTATAAGCAATATTAATACATCAACCCCTTATCAGGCCTAATCCACCACTCCTAAGCCGGATTAAGTTATACATCATTTTGATGTATGAAAGGGTCATGCTGTATAAGTTTATACTACATGGTCACACCAAACAACTGTTTAATTTCATAACGTATAGTATAAGCTTATACTATAAGGTCTTATACATCATACCAAACAGGCCTTAAAAATGTCACAACGTATAATATAAACTTATACTATCAGGCCTTATAGATCCTAAAAAAGGAAGGCATCCCTTAAATGGCTCCCACAATGAAAGTTCTTACATCTAGTTGATAGGCTCGGGCCCTAAGTGCCGCAGTGCTAACACCATTGTTATTTTTCAGTGCTTCAAAGTTCAAAAACTCTCACTTCCCTCTAAACAAAGTTATGATGGCACTCCACTATCCTTTATCCTCAATGGTGTTAATAAGAAGGAACTTTTTTCTGCTTGTGGGTTTCTTTGGTCAAGCCCAACTACATCCCAATCTACCAATCCTATGTTTGATTATTGTTGCAATTTGTGGGGTCCAATCTGCCATGCGTTTTCCCCACAATCATGCCACCGTGCTAACTGGATAATAAGATAACCCTCCTTTTTAAACCACCACTTATGAGGATGCTATTCCTTTTTTACCTCAATATTCATTATCGAAAGTTAAAGTTGTTGTTGATGTTTTGTGCATGGCATGGAATAATGACTTTTAACCCTAATCCTCATTAATCATTATGCTAAGCTTTCATTTCCAGTGCCAATGGTTATTTTCTACGTAGACCTTGTTCGAATTTACAACGTAGTTTCATATTTCTCACGCTATCTAAGCGTGGTACTTACTACTACTAAGAATAGTTTTTTTTTTGTTTTTTTTTTTTTGTTTTTTTGGCTTAATACAGAGCAATGTTATTTGATATGACAACTTTGGTATCAAGTAATTACCAATGTTTCATAGCCAATCACAGTTGGAGAAAAAAAAAAGGTTTAGAAAGTAAATAGATAATTGATAAAACGCAACATTTTTCCGTTTAGGTGATTTCACAAAACTACATGCATACCGTTTAGCATTTTTCTTTAATATATGGGATTTAATTTTCTCATGTTGCATAAGAATTCAATTCTCACGTTATGCTTAATTAGTGATGGGTCCCACATTTATTAAAAAGAGAAAAAGAAAGAAAAGTTTTGCACGCAAATCGAAGGGTCACAACATGAGAATTACCAATATAGAAAATAATATATATATATATAATATATATATATATATATATATAAACATGCATTGAATCTTTTTTGAGAAAAGAGCAAATGATTCAACAGACTAATAATCATTAATTTGACTGTTTGATCACCCTTTTACCCAACACATGCAGCTGCATATTCTACGGAGTTCCAAGTTTGTTTTGTTTTGCTTTGTGATTAAAAAGCCAAAAAGCACAACAGCTAGCAACACGAAATAAAAAGTGAAAAAGAATTACAGCTACCAAACAGGGACTTCAATATAGTCTAACTCCAACATACCAAATGGTTGTCATAATCGGACCAAAGACTTTCTGGTAAAGGGTAAGACAGCATGAATCTTCAAAACAAACAACACTCCCTTGACCCCATCAAGGATTTGATTAAACATCAAGTGGAGTCCCAACCTACTTTCTTTTTAATTGTATAGTCCTAAATGGACTATCATAGAAACCAGGACCACGATTTTATTTTATTTTTTGGTAAATAGGACCACGATTTCAATTGCTTGCTCAAGATGCTTCTTACTGAAATTAGAAAATAATTATGGGTTTTATGCCTCTTGCGGAAAAGATTTGAATTTTTCGACAGACACAATTTGAATTTTTCGACAGACACAATAATAATGTGACCTATATTTTAAATAAAATAAAATTAAAGCACGTACTTCGATATCTCACTAGTAGGAGATCATACTTCTCCGAAAAACTATAAAACCCAATAATTATATATATGTATGTATATTAGTGGGCTTGAATATATGTTGCCATCTACATTTTCACAAATAATAGTTTAATTACAACTGTAGCTGTGAAAATACAATAGTGATCCGGCCTTTAAAATTTTCTTTTTGATATATAGCTTATAGGATTAAGGTAGGTAAAGTGAACCATCTTCTTTTCACTGTCAATCAGAGATCACATCCTTACTTTTCATTTGTGCGTACAGGTCTTTGGTTTGTTTTTTCAATCAGGGGGGAGGAGATTAAATTTAGTGGACCGGGTGCATATGGGATTGAGTGGGGTGAAGGAGAGAGAGTGAAAGAGAAATTGAGGAGAGAGGAGAGAGAAAAGAAAAAAAGAAAAAGAAAAATACACGTGTCATTCCGCGAATGGAAGGACCATGAAGGGACGGGAGTATATTAAAAATTTCCGGGGGGAGGGGTTTCCGGAATAGGAATATTCTTAGTAACATCTTAAATATAAGTGCAATTAACAGAATGCTATTAATATGCAAAAGTTAGAAATTCTTATCATGCAAAAGTGTATGTTTATTATGTGTATGTAGTGGTTAGATTACACATGAATGGAGTACCAAAATAAAAAGATTGTATATAGATATTATATTATGCAGAAAAGTGTTGATATAGAACCTGACGGTGCAGAAAGGACGTTAGAAGGATGCAACAAAAAATGGGGGTGAGAGTATGTGAAATCCATAAAGGCTACTACAAGAAGACCAATAGCCATAATTGTAAAACCCTTAGGCCAACTAAGTGAAACCATGCATTGCACGGTTACTGGTCACTACAAAAGGGAACAAGGACCAAATACTACAAAAAAAAAGGTTACTCATGGTTTGGTATTTGCTTTGGTTTGGACCGGCCATTTTGGTAATGATAAAAGTCAGAAACAGATGAAGAATTATGTAAAGAAGCCATGAAGACTAGAATGAAAGACATATGGGGATTCAAACTTTAAGCATGTGATGGCACCCATATCACTTTTGGGAGCTGAAATTATTATTTCATGACCATTGGGTCTTTCTATTTCATCATGTGGGCGCAAGGAAGATTTTTAGTTACAAATTTTTAGTGCAATCCAAGCATACCACTACCCAAGTCAGGTCTTGTTCGTGCTCAATGGAATTCCAATTCATCCTTTTACTAGAGGGTGAATATTGTTCGACTCATACTTTGCATGCTAACGAGGGTCCTTATTGTCAGGGTCAGCAGAAAGGCAACTGGGGTCCCGCTCCCAAGTGAGCGGGCGGGGTCCGAGGGCCAGCGCCCTCAGGCCCGTAGAGGCTAGGTACTATTGTGCGCCTATGATCTATTATAACTTTTTTAGAAGTTTGAGTTTGTGCCCATGAATAGCTGTTATTAGGGTTTTTCTAATCCTATTTATATTCTCCTTGTAAACCGAGTGACTTGTAACGAGTGGCAGTGAGGTGAATATAGTACAGACAAACTGGATGTAACCTATATTGAGTGAACCAAGATAAATTACTGTGTCAATCTCTTCTTTTCTCTTTTCTGTTTTATCGATTTTGTGTGATTGTGGATTTCCAAGAAATGTTATCGACGTTCTTAAGGCAAGGTTTCAATCTTGTCATCTAGCATATCTAAGTGGTGGGATGCTTCAAAAAGCCTGCAGGTTGTAATGTATTCCAACGTGCATTGCAACCAGCAAGGGGCCCTGCATCAAACGTGAATTATTGGCATCTCACTCAGTGTACTATGATTTAACTAAAAACTAATGGTTCACCACATTTCTATTGTAGCTTAAATTCAGAAGATGGCTATCTTACAGTGCTGCTGCAACCGTTTTCACCTGGACCCATGGCTTATTTTTCCAACAGTGACTTGTATGCAATTATGATTGTTTGCCAGCTAGGAAATTGTCAAAATGAACTTGAGGAAGTGAAGAATCTTATATTTCTGTCTCATCATTATCTTGAAGTCAACAGGCACCCTCTGTCTTGTAAGTAGAAGTATCAAGGGGTCCTTAATCCAAATTATGTGCTAAGCTTGGTTATCTTTGATGGGTAGGGTAGCTAAAAAGAAAAATCTATAAAGGACCGACCCAGTTCAAATACCCACTTCGTGAGTGTCTGGGGAAGGGAATACTCTAGGCAGTCTTTTCCCTACTTTTTGCAGAGAGACTGATTCGAACCCGGATATCACGGCAAGCAAGCTTACCGCTGAACCAAGCCGGCCCTTCAGCTAAAAAGAAAAATCTATATCTTGGAAAATTTAGTGGTACTGTACAAGGACAGAATGTTAGCCACTTCAAGGCTTGATCATGACCCATTAGTACTGGTTGTCCCAAAAAGAAAGATTTTAGTATGAAGAGACTTTTTTGGAATTCGGGCGCAGAGATAGAAAACATAACTTGAATCCTAACTATTTACATATATTAGATGATTGACCACAAATTATTAGTTCTCACTTCTCATTATAATTGAAATGAAACTCTGAGAGAAAGCAGCGGACAACTGTTATATTTTGTGTGGTTCAATGTATAGACAGACATATACTATGAGACAATTTTAAAATCTGATTGACATGATTGAGTTATGATTCACCGCGTATAGGCATTTTATAAATGTTGAAACAGGATATTCACTGTAGATAAGTTGGAAAAGTGAGTGTAAATAACATTAACCGCAATGTAAATTTTCAGCAACTGTTGAAATAGTAAAACAATAAACTGTAGTGGATTAAGGGTTTATTCCGTGTCCTTTTAAAGGACGTAAGTTGTGTCCTTTAAGTGACTTACACAAAATCTGACAGGTCATGTTTTATATAAATCTGAAAAATTATTTTTTTTATTTTACACATTAGTATGCGATGTGACTGAAAAGAGAAAAAAAAATACAATTTTTCATATTTACAGAAAATATGACTAATCATATTTTATGTAAATCAACTGAAGGACACAAGATTGATACTTCTTTTCCGGTGCACTAGATGAGATAATTGTATACACGTTCCCTATATTATTGATTCAAATGCACCAAGCTTGTTGGACAAAATAAAATGACCAATCCCCTATCAGTCAACCGTAGTGGCACTGAAGTAAAACTTCAGGGTGAGAGAACAGAAAGTGGAAAAAGAGCATACACCACCCTTTCCAAAGAGCACCTGCAGCGGCTCATAATGTTTTGCATTTTGCAATAGCAAGAGCATCATTATAACCTTTCCTAAAATAAAATTCTGCATATATCTGGTTTTTGTCTTTCATTGAGAGCTGAAGAGTTTCAAATGTAGTAGCCAAGAAAGATGACAGCTCTCAGAATCCCTATCTCTGTGTGTAGAGACATTCATGAAACTGTGGTAGCTAGATGACCAAAAATAATAAAAAAAAATTAATGAAGCGACCATGGATTGTTATCTACATACTTAAGTCTAGATTGTATAAATTGAGTCGAAAATCATAGCACATAACACCAAGATCGGCCAATATTTTGCACTGTAGAAAGTTGTAAAAGTTATATATCATAAAGAACTTTATCAATCATTGGAACAGTATAATTTGTAAAAAAAAATTTATAAACGCAACATTCTCCCTTTTTTCACTAAGGGAAATGTAGCCATCATTGGGATGGCTGTTCATGTTTTTAAAGGGTCTTCTTCTCCCTAGGAATATTTGACTATAGCAGTGAATGACATGGTGATGTGACAATAGAATTTCTGGGGAGTGAAAACCGCAATAAGCATTCTGTATTGGAAGACTTTGAAATTTGAGTAGTCACTTAAACCAATGAAGAAATTTTAGCAAGTGCTTGGTGGAATTTGACTTTTTGGGACAACTGACATGCATAGAAAGCTAATATGAAGCTATGGCTCCTAGCGTACTAATCACTCTAAGGAAAGAGTGGAAGTTTTGAGTTACAAGTGGAACTAATCATTTTTTAATTTTATTTTTCATTTAATGATTTTGATGGGTTTTATATTTCTTATGTTAAATAAGAATTGAAATAAAAAATATGTGAGATATAGACATAATAAAAGGGTTTTATATTTCTTATGATAAAATATGGGAAAGAGCAAGTCAGTTTAAGGACTACACATGATATTTCAAAAAGAAGTGTGAGAAAGACATGCCTCCACTACTTCCTCTATTTTTTTTAAAACCATATAGAGAGCTTGAGATAATGAGAGTGCCATTATGATAGAACGAGTGATTTAACAAGGACAATTATTAAATTTATTTGTTTATGAAATGCATGTTTAACAAGATTAGTCTCAGGCAGAATGGATCACAAGGTGTGAGCTCAACTGACAAATTAAATTATTATATGAAATGAAATAGTGTAAGAATTTGAATCCCACTAAAAATACCATTTTAGTGAGAAACACCATCAAATAAGTCTGCATAGAAATGGAGCTTGTGTGTGTGTGTGTTATACATGTTTTTTATTCCACAAGTAACAGTTGATTTGATGTGAGTAGTCCACGATGACTAGTTACCAAGATATTCCTTCCTATTGATAATTGGTTTATAGAAAAATTATATCATACCCAACTTCTTTTTTCCATATCTTGGAAGAAATTTGAATTCATACATTTTGTTATATCAAAAGTTTACAACACAAAACCCTACCAAACAGACAAAAAGTGAAACACTTGAAAGGCCTAAATGATCAACTGAGTTTACAGCCATGCAAAGAGGACAGCGGGAATCTTATTTTTTCTTTCTAGAATGGTCCATAGCCTATGGACTCTATTTCATATCATCAACATAGAACTCATGTCCCACCCTACTCGGCTCTTTCCCTTCAACCTCTCAACTAACATCTGAAACACATTATCAAGATAGCAATTTTATCATCTCAAGTACAAGTTGTGATGGTCGTTTCCTCTTCTTTGAAATTCCATTTAAAAATAAATAAAAAAAGTAAATAAAAAAGAAAGATAAAGCTATATTTAAAGTTGAAACTAATATTTCTTTGCCTATTTAAGACATCTGTGCACCTAACTGTGAGAAAGAGAAATGTTTGATCACCCTGTTTCGGGATGACTACATTATGCTGTTAAGACAGATCAAAATGTGGAATTTGGCAAAATAAAATCTTGCATTATTAGCTTTCTCTCGGGGGATCATCAGAAAGAAAGAGGAACACTGACCATTGTGCCACTGTTTCCACACAAATTTACCTATATGACACGCTCTTGAACTAATTTTCCAAACTGCCACGCAGGCAAGGTCGCTTGCAGCAGTAGCGAACTAATGATGATGTGTCAGGAAGCTAGTGGTGTCAGAGTTCGCTTCTGACACAGGTGACCTATGTTTTTAACTAAGTTCGCCTACCATGTAGGCAATTTTCATTTTTTTTTTAATTTGATACTTGTTATCTACTAAAAATGTGACTTGTCAGCAAACCGAGTTCGCCTGTGTCAGAAGCGAACTTGCTCCCGTGGCAGATTGGGAAATAACATTATTCGCGTGGCATTTAGGTAAAAAAGTTGGTGAACAGTGACATTTTGGTCAGGTATCCAAAGAAAGATGCTTGTGTACTTGAAAGTAATGCACCAAACCAATCAAACATAACATGTGACGCATAAATTGAATTTATGCCATTAGATTAACTATAGTGAAATATAAACCGTTAGATGTATGACAATCAGTATATGCAAGAATCACTCTCAGTCACAAGGACATAGCTTTCTTTTTGCATAACAAGTGTGTTACAGTATGCGGTGGAGCCATGAAGCCACACAAACGTTATCTTCAGAGGATCACGTTGTGGCCAACGTGGGTCACTTCATAAGAAGTCAAATGTTTCATGCAATATAAGGATATGGAGAGACAATAATTTCAATCTAGAAAAAAGCCTTTGATGAGAGCCTAGTGCAGTTTGTTCCTAGTTAAAATCTTAGTGCGTCCATATCATATAGTTTGCTGAATACACCAACTTTGATAAAGCCTAAAGGCTAAAGCCAGCACTTGCTTTGTGCCCACCAAGTATACAGATAAAATCATCGCGTTTTAGAAATTGTGGCTCCGTTTCATTATTGTTTTTAAAAACTGTTTTTTAGTTTTCAGAACAAAAAAAATTTAAAGAACACATTTGGTAAGATCTGTTTTGTAAAAAATGTTTTGAAAATTATAACTATTTTTTTTTTATTTTTAGAATCAAATTTAGAGAACATGTCTGAGTTGTTTTTGTTTTCTGTTTTAATTTTTAACTTTCAAAAAGAAAAAAATATAGAAAATAACTGTTTTTATACCTATTTTACAAATGTATTTCTTCAATATAAATTTTTTCAGAACATCCATATTTTTTTTTCCAAACCCTAAAATAATGAGAAACACTTTTCCCTTTTTTTGAAGGTATATTTCACACAAAATAATAATGATTATTTCTTTAAAAAAAAATACAAACAGTCTTACACTAAACTATTTAATTAGTTTTGAGATAAAGTTTTTAGCAGATGCACATTCTTAACAAAGTGGAAAATACTTCTATAACTTTTTATTGGGTCATGAACTCCACAATGAGTATTAATTCGTTTTGAAATCTAATAAAACTAATTTTCAAAGGATTGTCTTGACATTAAATACCTAATTCTTATCAATTATGTATCATTTTTAAATAACTCATAATTACTGTAAACCAATTTTCCTATATGTGCTTTTACTTATGTAATACAAAATAGTACTCCAGAATATTTTAAAAAATTAAAAACATAATCAATAGTTGTAAAAAAGACAACTAAGAGTGTCAATACGACAATAACCATGCAATTATCATTGCTCAACGGCTTATAGTATTGCATGATTTGTATTACAATTCAAGTTCATGCCTCTGCTGCAGGCATCACAGCAAATATTAGAACTTTTTTTTTTGGTGAAAAATATTAGAACATTTTAGAACTAAAAGAACTCTTCAAAGCCAAGTTCAACAGATACTAAACCTAAAAGAACTCTTCAAAAGGGTTTTTCTTTTTCTAAGATAAACAACATCACCTTAAAGGTTTCATCGCATAAATATAGTTGTTTTCTTTTAAGGTCAACTCGCTACACCTTAAAATAAAAGAAAAAGAAAAAGAAAAATGTGGCATTACAACAGATAAAGAGAATTAAATCAGCAACAAGTGTGTATTGTGAAAGCCTTCTTTCCATTATTTATTGTTCATGGTGTAAGATAAGACGTTTACCAAGCTAAAATAATGTATGATGTAGAATAATTGATTCATTCTGAGGCAGCTTTATGTAGTTCATCCCAGGTGGCTAGTTTTTCCCTTGGCTTGTTCCTTGAACTTCCATGCCTCCTTTCTTCAGAGTCTATCCTTTCCCAATCATTGAATGAAACTATTCTGACATTTCTCTCATGTAGAAGCTGGAGAAGACCCTCCCTGCCCGGTTTTGGCAATGCCGATGATGAGATCAACGCTCCTTTTTCGAGGTCTTCTGATATGCTCGAAACCTATAATGTCAATTGTCAGCAGAAAATACAATTGCAATGTTCTAATTAACCAAAGTCCTAAAATTCCCAAGTAAAAACACTCTTTCAATCAGTGAATTTATGACTCCTAAGGAGGGCTCTAGATTCTCTCATTTGAAGTTTAGAGAGAAAACTCGATAGGATGAATTTGTGTGTCTGTAATGCAATCCTAAATTGTTCCTTATTGATTCTACAATATATGCATAATATCCTATCATAAATACCAAATATATTGTAACACTCCCTCTCAAGTTAGTGTGCATATGCATGCATATGCATCCAAGGCAATTTAGTATGACTGATTTCATTTTCACCTTTCTACTTCTGTCAGTTTAACTGTTTTTGGAATAGTATGAATAGAAATGTAAGAGACACATACAGTTTCTTCAGCGCAATATAGGTTTGTGGCAATAATCCCAGTTGGTCCTCTCTTCAGCCAACCACATACATACAAGCCCTCTTCAATAACTGTAGGATCTGAAGAGTCACTCAACACTCGACCTCTAACATTTGGAACTATACCTGAAAGGTAGCCATCATATATACGAGTATGAGCTCCTGTCAGACAAATCATTTACATACACCAAGCTATCATGTTTCTTGGCCAATGTCTGAAAAAACCAATGCAATATTTTTTATAAAGAATAGTTTATTAACAAAAGCAAACACTACAAAGCAGGAGGGTCAGGAATCCTCCAAAGTCCTAAAGCTACAACGAAAAAAATAAACAGCGGAAAGGAAGTAAATAAAAATACATTAAAGCAAAAGAGCAACTGGATTCACTTATAAATCCTACCTAGAAACATCCTTTAAAAGACGACTACACAAGAGAAACACACTAGTTCAATTAGTATCTAAAATTTTTGTTCATAACCTTTGTTAGGCCATCCAATTATTGTTCTGCTGTCACTTAAAAACTTCTCATCAACTAATAAGTCTGCTTGGCCACAACCCACAGTGAATCAAACAATATATTGTACCCAGTGGCCAAAAAATTAAACAAAATCACATCCTAGGGTAAACAAATGCAGAAGATATTTTCCAGAGAACATAAACTTCATCTAAAACCATAGGAACAACATAACTACTTCACTTATTTCCAAACCTTTAATATTTTACACAGGCGATCTTCCCAAAACCAGCAGAAATTTGTCTAAAATAAATCATATTTTGAAAATAAACATTGATTTGAACAAGGATTTTCCGCAAGAAAATAAAATGTATGAAAAGTGAAAGGATTGAGAACATCCATTATTCTTTCACCTTTCTTATGATCAAAAGGTAAGCCATCAACTGGTACTGATTTGTAACCAATGCTCTTAAGTACCATCCTACACAAAGCCAGCAATTAGCAATGTACCTGGTTAAGTAGTCTCAACATTTCATGATAACAACGCAAGAATAAATTATCGATAGAGGCTGCAATAAGTCATTTGAAGAGCATAATGTCAATCAATCTATTATATGGAGAACATGGAGTATTTTAAACCTTGGATCTTTGATTACAACAATACCAGCAAAAAGGATATCATGCCAAGTGATGACAATTTTTACAACTGAGAATATTAGTAATTTTATGTGGTTTCCAGGGTGGAAGATGATACCCGCATTTTATATCTTCAAACTCTCCAGTACCAATAGCAATCTGTTTTCCAGGGCCAACACCTGCAACATTAAGTTGACTGATTACAAGTAATTCTTTCACAAGAATAGACTATTATGGGCTCAAATATGCTCATATTTAGCAAAGCTTCAAGAAAGGCTTATATTTAATATTTTAGGAAAGCCCAGTAGTGTATATATCTGCACTTGGATTACTAAAAGAAGTTGTGCCAATATATAACATTTAACCATATTAAATTACATTATTTCCCATGCTGTAAAGTTTAACTTCAAAGTGACAAATAACAAAAATTACCTTTAACAACTGTTTTCTCAAAGTGCACGCCAGAAACATGGCCAGTTCTGTCTTTTGACTCTTGAAAACTATCTGGTTTTCGGAAGAAGACAAAGTGGAGCTCACGTTGATTCAAACTGGCAGGTTTTGGTCTTGAGGTAGCTGCCTTAGAAAGCAACTCATAAACTCTTCTCTGTATCCGGTTACTCTTTAGTTCTTCCTTTTCCAAGAGACAGCATAAACACATTGATAACATCAATGAAAAGTAACCCAAGTTTTTTTCAAATAAAAAAATTGAAGCGTAACATACTTAAATAGAAGATACAAAACAGTATATTAAAACTTAAAAAACAGCAATTAGAAAACAAATACTACTCGGAAATTCTCATATTTTTATGTTTTTTGGGTGAAGATTGTTGAAAGATAGTAGTGAAAGAATAAAAATCAGATGCATCTTATATACCTCCTCTGTTGGGTTTAAAAGTAGATCAGATTCCTGTATGGAAATATCAAGATTACGAATACCTGTAAATAGATATCAAAGCTTCAGTTAGTGTTATGTGTGGGACAGAAATCGCATAAAACCCAGAGTGTATGACAAATAATAAATTGATTAAATGTAAATTAGGATGGGAAAACAATATAATGTGCCAGATGGTGGGACAAAAAACATGATCAGGGTTCCATTTTCAGTTCAAACTGTAGTCTTAGGGTCTGAAATGGTTTGAAACCAACAATTAATGACTAACTAGAAACAGGTGTAGAGTAAGTAGCACCAATAAATATCAGAAAAGGAAACAAGCAAGATACTGAAATCATGGAAATCAATGGAGAATCAGAAGCTAAATTGACAAGGTGATGGTTAGGCATGCATATTGAGAAGTACTAGTTTACAAAGGAAACTTCTTAAGTCTAATAAACAAAATCATTATCGAGTACATCATATAGCCCAGGCGTGCCCCCTTTCCAAACAATTCTACAGAACAGCACCAAAATCAAAGTACCAACGAAATATGTATAAGAAAACAGAATGGCTAAATTAAACTTGGTATAAGAGTTGATGCAAAAGTTACCAAGAACTTCCCGTAGTTCTTTTGCAGTACAAGCTGCTTGGGCTGGACCACGTCTTCCAACCAAATAAACCATCCTGCAATATTGTTCATATTACAGATAAACAACATATGGAATATCAACGAGACTATCAGGCTGCTTCAAATAATGAGCTAAAAACCTGATAGAGCTCTCCTCTAAAGTAGCCAAAGCATGACTGGCAATATCAGTTGTTGCTAACTCTGTAGTAGGTCGTAAAAGAATGCGTGCAACATCCAGAGCAACATTTCCCTGAAATTCAATGAAACCAGTTATCTACAAAACCATAAATCCGTTTTAAGAATTTAATCTATATATTCTGGAAACTCGTCTCCTCAAAGAGGTTCTCAACATTCATTACAAGTGGCTTTTCATAGAAAAAACATAATACGGTGCTTGCTCAACTAAGACTCGCTATGAGATTTTGGCACCCTAAGAATCAACAAGGTGAAGTTACCTGACCAAGAATTACAGCTGTATCAGTGCTCTTCAGGTCTGGATCAAGATTTCGTCCATCTGGGTGTCCATTATACCACCAAACAAACTCTCTAGCTGATTGTATCCCTTTCAAGTTCTGAGAAGGAAAAAAATAAAAGAGGTAAAATAAAAGTAACTCAAACTATCAGGCTATCAGCTAATGCATAACCATCGCATAGTGAATAAGCATTAAGCCATCACTTATATACCACAGGAAATACCAATGAAACACAAAAAATTCTACCAAAGTATTATTACAAGTCAGGAAAAAGCAAATAAATAAATGAAGCATACTTCTCCTGGAATACCAAGACTTCTGTCACTTTCAGCACCATATGCAAGGACAACCTGCTCAAATGTTCAAACTGACTATCAAACAGCTGGAACAACTGATAAATATCCACATGAACATGTTACCATTAACATAACAAATCTAGAACTGGAGCCTCACCACATGATACAGCTTGCGTAATTCAGAGAGAGAAATGGTAGATCCAAGGGTCACATTTCCAAAAAATGAGCATCTTTCATGTTGAGCAACCCGTGAAAACTGGTTTATGACAATCTGTTGCAAGTTTTCTGGTAAACTAAGCTCAATGGAGTTACTGTCACCAAAGAAAATAAAATAAAAAATAATAATAATCAAAGGACAACAAGGTGCTATAAAACTCCCACCTGTGCAGGATCTAGAAAAAATCCTCTTTCATTTGCAAGAGGCTAATTACATGAATCAAACATGTGATCCGGGGTCACATGGGTTGTGCAGGATAAAACTCCAAAAATAATTTATTTATTTTTTCAAATTTTCAGTCCAAGAAATGATTAAAAATTGTATTTGATAAAACCAGTTTATCTTTCTGTTCCAGAGAATGAAAAGTAGCCGGGAACAAAAAAAAAATCCCCTGACACAATTTTTAATAAATGTACACATCTTAGAATGTCATATCATTGAAACAAATGAAACAACTCTTTCCCAGAATAGAAATAAATTATATTATCAAACATAATTTTACGCCAAGAACTCTTCTGCATAGAAATAATAACATGAGAATACTAGTCTAATGTTGTAGGATATTAGTATCTCATGTCATATTCGGGGCCAACTCATTTATTTATTTTAAAAGAAGGGGAATATTAGTCTCATATTACAAGGGAGTAGCTCTCTCATGCTATAGAGAGAATCCAAGTGAGGTCCACAACTAAAAAGCAAAAAAAGAAAAAGAAAAAAAGAGGGGTGCGATTTTCGAAGTGAGACAAAATGAGATAACTATCACATGTAGAATGAGAGTAGTATTTCCCTTAAAAGAATGCCCCATATGCTTTATGTTATGACATCAATACTAATGAGACTAGTATTTCCCATAATAATAATCTTGAAATACTTCTTTTTCTATGTAACGCCACAACTAGAACTAACAACTTCTACTTCCTCTCCACTCTCTTGCAGCTGAAAAGAGTTTCTACTCGTATCATATACATTATAAAAATTTCTAGTGCCAATTAATTTTGAAGTTCAGCAGTTACAAAGGAATGCTGCAAATAAAAATAAGAACAGACCTTTGTTTCAGGGTGATCGGGTGCAACACCGGACCGGACCAACCCGAAAGGCGTAGGCAACCTATCAATGATGTCAACTTGTGCTTGTTGCTGCGCCTTCAACATCTACACCACGCAATCCAAGTACCCATTTTGGTTACGGGTTACCCGTTTTCGAATTTCAAGCATAAAGAATAGAGCTTTACCTTCTCAGCCGTGTAGAAACCAGCTGGGCCACTTCCAACAACGCACACCCGCAAAGGGTTCGAAGAAATGCTCGAGAAGCTTCTACCAAGCCACGTTCTTGCTCGGAAAATTGCGAATTTTTGCATTTTACTATCTGAAAAATAAAATATTAAGAAAAAAATAAAATAAAGGGCTTCGATATCTTCTTTCGTATTTGGTTCTTCTGCGCAAAAGGGTTTCCCGTTGAAGATTCGAAGAGCGATGGCCAAATGCCAGAGAACATCATCGGACCCGATCCGAATTAATGCATTTCGGGTCTGGGTTGTTTCCTTCTTTACACTTTGTGGGCTCTTTAACAGGTTAGCGTTTTGGGCTTGGCAACAATTATCGTGGTTAGTTTCAGGACCTGCCAAGCCCAAATTCCATTGGGCCTGACTGACTGAAGGTTTTCGGAAAAGGCATATAGTATAATTTTTCTAAGGATTTTAATAAATTATTTAATTATCATGTATTAAAATAATTAAATAAATTGTGTTAAAATTTATAAATTATATTTTATTAGAAACAGATGAATTTTTATAAAAAAAAATAAGTATTTTAATGAATTAAAAAAAAAAAATAATCAAATAAATTGTATTGAAAAATTATAAATTAGATTTTATTAGAAACTATTACTTTTAAAAAAAAAAAACACTTGATTACTCTTATACCTATATTAACTTAAATATTATTTTCCATTGAATTATTCGGACTCAACCTATCATTTTAACAGTACTCAACTGTGGGAGTGCCCATACCACATTTGCAAACCATAAATATGTCTATTTTTGTTGTCATTCTGAGTTTTTAGATTATGGAAGAAAAGTAGTTCCACTCAGGAAAGATATGAAATTAAATCTAAAAGTGATTGCATGCATGAGCATGTTTAACGGTAGTATATTACCAAGCAATGTTTAAAAGGTATATATCTCAACACATTGTAACCGTGAAATTCTCGAGTTATACTTTGCAAACCATAAATATGTCTATTTTTGTTGTCATTCTGAGCTTTTTTTTTTTGAATAAATTCAAACTCAATCTAATAAATCTCCATCACACGTCAAAATGATTAATTGAATTCTTTTTTTCCATTCCTAAAATACACCCTCTGGTTAAGGGATTCAGGCTCCTTACAACCTGTACCAAAGAAGTTTGATTATTCCGAGCTTTTAGATTATGGAAGAAAAGTAGTTCCACTAGGGAAAGATATGAAATTAAATCTAAAAGTGATTGCGTATATGCATGAGCATGTTTAACGGTGGCATATTACCATTAGCAATGTTTAAAAGGTTCCTACACGTAGGTTACATATCATTGGAGTAAACAAATTTAACTTTACTAACCGTTAAACTCAATCTTTCACACTAAAATATATATATTTTTTCAAGTGAAAATGATGTATATACATATCATGGTTTTGTATCAGCTGTGAATTTTCAAATTTTGCGGTGAAAGGAGAGTTGCAAAGCCCATGATGTATATGCATATATACATATACATATATATATAGAGGAAGCTGGGATTTGTATTTACTTTAAACATTGGTGTATGATGAGTTGTATCGAGTAAAGAAGTCGGATATATATTTGTAATTAATACAAAATTGGAAGTGCTTGTACAAGAGTTGGTTGATGAAATCTATTGGATTTTAATAAGTAGAGCTAGACTAATAGAAAGTGATTTAAAAGTGAAGCGTATAGTATAAAAAAAAAAAAAAAAGTGAAGATTATAGGTCAACAAAAGTCCTCAAGAGCGCGATACACAATCTTATTAAAACAAAAGGACACCAAGAAATGACTAATTTGATTGCGAGGGTTAGCTTAAGCTAAATATAAATACATTGAATATTAAAACTTCTTAATTAATATTTAATACTGGGAGCATTCATGATTTGACAGTGGATTTACCTAGCATGCAAGACGTGTGAGCACCAAGCAATTCTAGCGCCTTACATTCCAGTGTCCACGAGGAGGAGAATATAAGTCTCGTTTTAATTGTATTTTTATATATATACTATTAAATGTTTACAATTTCAGGTATATAAGTCTCGTTTTAATTATATTTTTAATATTATAATTAAAGAAACTTACCTTTAACGAATCAATTAACATAGAGGAAGAGAAATCGTACTCCACTAGCATACAAAAATTTCACTTTCTCCAAATAAATAAATAAATAAATCAGTGTGTGATGATTACTTAAGAATAAAATAAGCATCTTGAGAGTTTATCAAAAAAAAATAAAAATATAAGCATCTTGAGTAATAAAGATCGGTGTGATATATATTTGTATATTATGGTGCTCTTCAAACTTCAAATTGCTCCCTTTTTCTTTTTCTTTTCTTTGTGGCTGAGGACTACCGGTAGCAGAAGTGGGTTTGGCACAAAAGATGCAGTTAAAGAGGGAAGAAAAAAAAAATGTAATTAATTTGGTGAAATGGACCACATTCGGACTATAGTTGTTTTGTCAAATGGCTCTCAAGTTCTCAACCACAAATGTATATATAAAAAGGGTAAAGATTATCTCCATCCACATGTGAGAAGAAACTTTTCTTATAGATACATTGTTTTGTGTGTCAAATATGTTTTTATTTTTTATTTTTTTAAAAAAATGATGGTGCCACCATTTTGTTTGAGTAGGAGATAAGATTTTGATTCATGTGAAATAAAAAAAGCTTTTCTCGTGTTAAATGGGTTTTATATTTCTCATTTAACATAAGAATTCAAACTTTCCTACACATCCTTCAATTTCCGTGCTGACATGGGTTCTACATCTAATTTTTTCTAACACATGGGTCTCACATGTTTTTTATCTCTACAACATGAGATTTCAATTCTCATTTAATATGAGAAATATAAAACCCTATATAAATAGGTATACATAAAGAGGTCAACTGTAATTTCAAAATTGTATCACTTGGTAAGGACAATCATGTACAGTTTGGTGAGATTTGGATGCGCACGCGAAGGAAATTAATAATGATCAAAATTTACATTTGATGTTTCATCATAGAGGAAGGGAAGGATAATGGTTTAGCAAACATGAAAACTGGTAAAATATACATAATGCTTTGCTTTTTGTCTTTTCGTGAACAATGACAGCTTCTCCAACTTTGTTTACTGTTTCAACAAAAGCCCTTGACATATGATCAGACTAAGTAACAGCCCCTAATATATGTTTGTGTAACGTTTAAGAACCCCTGATATATGTTTGTGTAACGTTTAAGAAAGCCGGTATTAGAGAATTAGAATCTTGACTAAATTAATTTTTTTCCCTATTTTTTGTTTTGTATAACTTAGACGAACTTATATGTATCACCTTATATTTAGAGTACGAGAAGACTATCCCTCATTAAAGGAGTGGATGTATTGAGTTTTGTTACTGGAAGAAATCCGATCACCTTATACTTAGAGTACGAGAAGACTATCCCTCATTAAAGGAGTGGATGTATTGAGTTTTGTTACTGGAAGAAGATGAGATTAATCCTCACTCCAGAAGAGAGACACATCATCTGACTCAAGCAAACCCTTAAGAGCTCAGTTGCCAACTGAACTACCGTTACGTTCTGATTGTGTAGTCATTCCAATGAATTTAGCTTTATAGAGCGTTATTCATTTATGAGAGGTTTCGGTTTTTTCTTTTATTCCAAACATTTTATTGCACCTTGATTTACTCAAATTGATAATAATTAGTTGTCTTTCTCGTTGGATAACAAGATGGGGAAACATGATTTTATTATGTTGGAAACTGATTAAGAAACAGACTGATTCAAACCCGTTAGTTACCTCTGACATGGAGATCTTATGAATTAAGTTCTTAGCATTATTAAAATCGGTGAACAAGATAATCACTGTGCCCGCGAGATACCATGCTTATATATCAATCCGTACTAATCTATTATTATTATTATTAACAATGTTCCAAATTTCCTATGACTTATGACACAACAGACTTTAAAATTGGGTAAATTATATATTATGTCTATGTACATTGTAATTTTCCAATTCTCTCTTTCTTAATTATTTGCCATCACTTCATCTTTTTTATATTGTATTTTTGTTATTTTATTTTTAATTAATATATTTATTACAGTTATGAAAAATGTATTTTATTTTATTTTATAATTTTATCCTTTTTAAGATGTTGTGAAAGCAAGACTTGGTGTATATATTTTTTATTTATATAGTTTTGTTTTTGAATTGTTAAAATAAAAATTAATAAAAACAAGTTAAAAATAAAAAATGAATAACGAATATTCAGTTATTTTCAATTATATTTTAATAATTTATAAATTTATATCATAAAAAAATTTAGAGAGTTTTGTGACATAAAGAATTAAAAAAAGTTGAAAAATATAAAATCACGTAATGTGTAAAATAAATAATACTAAATTAAACTTTAATTTCAAAATAAAAAATTCAATTTCAAAGAAATTTAATTATGAAAAATATTTGTGATTTTAAAGGATAATCATTTTGATTAAAATTATTATTATTTATTTAATATTTAAATTTTAAAAAAGATGTCTCACTCTCTTCTAGTTTCTCTTACCACAAAACCCAGTAATTTTTATTAAAATGGTATAATTTCACAAAAACATTTATCCTAAGCTTATATCATTATATATCCTAACTGTTGATTTTCGTCCATCAACAGTTATAATTTATTGGATCAAATTTAATGGATCAAATTTATTATTAATTAATAATTTTGATCTAATAAATTATAACCGTTGATGAATAAAAATTAATGATTAGGATCTAAAAGAATATAAATTTATATCATTTAAGATCAATCATGTTATTTCCTAATTTTATATACTTTAATTCTTATTGTACGAGTAACGGGTCGGTTCATAAACGGAACAACGAGTCAGTGGTCACATATGACGTGTAGATGACGCGGGATGTTTAAAACCTGAATGCAATATTTGTGGTTATGTGAATTTCAAGAATAAAAAAACGAAAAAGCAAATGAAATAATTAGAATGTGGGCCCGGTGGTGATTTAGGAGAGGGAAAACTTACTTAAAAATAAAACGAAGAGAGATGTTATTTTTGTCTTTTTGCTTTATATGTATAGGAAAGGAGACAAAGTGGGCCATGAATCGGGCCCACCCCACTAGGATTGATTAATTGTGTCCAAAAACTTTAAGTCACTTTCAAACATGAAAAGCCCAAATAGAAAAGAGTTCCGTTTGAATACAACTCTTTGCTAACCATCGCAGCCAAACCGGACCCACAAACCGCCCCTCTGACCTCCCTAGTCTACCTTTTTTTAGGTCAATCTCACTCTCCTTTAAAAAAAATTCTATTTATTCCCTCTTTGTATTACTTTACTTTTTAAATAGGATTTTATAATTCTCATGTTGAAGGAGAATTGAAATCTTATGTTGTAGAGATAAAAAACATGTGGGATTTATATGTTAGAAAAAATTATATGTAGGACCCATGTCAGCACGGTAATCAAAGGGTGTATAAGAAAATTGCAATTATCATGTTAAATGAGAATTATAAAATCCTTTTAAATATTATTATATTTATAAGCCCTAACTTTTTTTACCGTTAATACAATGGCTCAATACTATAACATCCCATGAAGCAAAGCTAAAAATTTAGTATGATAGGAGTCAAACTAAACATATACATCATAAAAAAGAAAATAACCATTGATTAAAGTAATTATGTAAAATTTTAAGTCATTATGAATATCATCCACCAAATATATGAATAAATTTAAGTAAAAGATCACAAGCTTGAACGGGGCATGACATATTTGTGAACTATTATTTGACTTTGTCTCTGATAATGACAAAATAATAAATAAATGAATTATGCTAATTAATTCGTATAAAAAATTGCTACAAATTATACTGATAAAGAAAATAAACACATGTTAGAAGTTTCTTATAGGAGCATGTGGTACTCAAAATCAATTTACATACGGAGAAATCATTGCAAGTCGTCTTTTTAAAAAATGAAATAGGGCGCTTTTTTTCTGTCCAAAAAATGTTTTTTTCTTGAAAAAAAAATATTTCACATTTTTAGTTCTATTTGAATGTCTACTTTAAAAAAAATACAGAAATAACGTAAAAAGTCAAAAATTTATTTATTTTTTAAGTTAAAAATTTTATCTTCTAAAAAAAAACATAAGTCAAAAGCTAAATATAATTTTTTTCAAAAACTAAATATTTTTTTTAAAAATATAAATAACTTTAACTTTTGTAAATAGCAATTCTAACATAAGGAAAAGATAAAAATTACTTTTATAATCACACTTCAATCAGGGAAATCAGTTTTTAAGTTTTCAATACATTACTTGCAGGCACTACTTATTTTATATTTCATTCAGCAATAAACATGTGTAAATGAAAGTTTTACGTCATAAATACATTTCAACATAACTTACACAAATTTACACATACTTAATGATTAATGAAGTATTTATAATAGATAGTGTTTATCTAAAAATTTCCTTGCATGCAATTTATAATAGATAGTGTTTATCTTTTTTTTTTGTATAAAAAAAGTGTTATTTTTTAATGCAATTTGTCCTATGGTCACATAGCAAATAAAATTCTGCATGTTAAAATTAATTCGACCATCGTCTCGTGTCCTTATTTCTTTCTATATTTAGGTGTATCATTATCCTCAAACAAAATTTATGAGTATCGACAAGTAAAATTTAGGCATTATTAATAGAAGATAAGCATGTGATTTATCATTTATGGTCAATTAAACAATGTTAATAATTTTAGAGTTTAATGTTTCTACTTTTGATGTAGAAAAAATTTTTTTCAAAAACTACTATTTTTTATATATATATATATATATATATATATATATATATATATATATATATATATATATAATACACTTTATCAGGGAAATCATTTTTAATTTTCAAAAAATTTTTGCACACACAACATTTTGTATTTCATTCAGCAAAAAAAATAGTGTAAAACGAATCTCTTAATATAACATAATTATTTTTCCTAACATAACTTTACACAAATTTATATATATATTATATATATATATATATATATATATATATATATATATATATGTGTTTATCGGATATAAATTTCCTTGCATGCATATAATAGAAATGTATCATTTTATAATGTTAAAGCATTAAATTTTTTAATGCAATTTGTCCTATGGTCACATAGCAAATAAAATTCTGCATGTCAAAATTAATTCGACCACCATCTCGCAACTAACCATTTTTCATGGAATGTGAAAATAAATATAAATTTTTTATTATCTATAATTAATTTTAAATGCAAACTTGTTTTATCCACCCAAAACGACATAATTTTTATATGACTTCATCAACGCTTATATGCAGTTACATTACAAATCATTTTACATATATATATATATATATATATAATGAGTCAGTCTGACAAATTTTCTCTTTCTCTTCTTTATCATGGGACGTTTCACTTTTACACCAGTGGGGCACATAAAAAATTACTGCTTTAATTTTTCCCATTATTTTATTAATTGATTAGTTCTTTTATAAATTTGTTCATCCGGACATAAATAAATGCCTTTTGTCGACCTAAATACGTGAATTAAACCCATAACGTGTAATCTATAATAACCGAAGAAGAGACTCCCTTGCCATCAAATTACTGAAAGTAATTGTTTTGTTTTTTAAATTATTTTTGGGTTTATATATTATGGGTTTGTTTGTTGTGATGTGACTTTTAACTTTGATGACTCCCGTTGCCATCAAATTACTGAAAGTTCAGGGTTATAATAAATTTTATCACTTTTTTTAATTTTTCAACCCAAAATATTTTTGATCCCTTGAAAATTACTGATAAAATTATCTAAAATAACATTATTTTTTCCCATATAATATATACGCTCTTTTGATTATTTTTGAAGTGAAACATTTTGTCCAAATTATGGTATAAGGGATACAATAAAATTATACTGATTAAAAAATACATAAGAAATAAAATCAGCAAGAAGATTCAAGTGATGAGCTTTCATAAGTCTTTCATTATTGTCAATCAATGTCAAATAGTCCTTTTCATCACTTTTGGTTAGACTGTAGGTTGATCTACAAATTAATTCTTCCTAGTTTTATCTTTGTAATTGTTTTAAATTTTAAATTTTGCCCTGGGACACGGGGTTGACCCTTTAATTCAACTTATAGGATCTCTTGTACCAAATGACGGATTTAATTTACTTTTGTCCTTGAAAACGATGGTGGAAAATTATTTAAAAGTGTCATCGCCAAAACCCAAAAAACAAAATCAAGTTATCAATCATTCAACAAAGTTGAATTTTTAGCGTATACGTACTGCGTAGAAATCCTTATTTAAGATCATTAAGCTTAGAAGAAAAGGGGCAAAGATTATTATTATTATTAAAAATACTACCTCTTACCACTAAAAAGCATATCATCTCTTATTATCTCTTTTATCATCTTACTAAAAAAAGTCCATTTTTTCGAGATGATGGTATAAATTCGATTGAAAATGAAGTTTTCGACGGAATTCAAGCCGTCGAATTTTCCTTCGTTGATAACCCATTTTTTGACAGAATTTTTTTCCGTGGAAAATTTTAGACGAAAAATCAATGCAGTTCCGTCGAAAATTGTTGTAATGGTTTTCGACAAAAAAAAAAATTTAATTGAAAATTTTCGACGAAAAATCAATGGAATTCCTTCGAAAATTGTTAGGATGATTTTTAATGGAAAATGGATTCTGTTGAAATTTTTCAACGGAAAATCAATGAATTTCCGTCGAAAACTAATGTAAAATTTTTTGATGGAAAATAAATTCAATCGAATTTTTTTCGATTTTTTTTTTTAATTTCTCTCTACGAAATTAATATCAATTTTCTATAATGCACTTGATAAAAAATATAATCAAATTAAACAGAAAATCAAAATTATGTCTCCTTAATCATTACATTAAATAAACAAAAGTTCATATCATGATATTAGGCTAAGTATTAAAAAAGACTTATACAATTAGCAAGTGGTATACAATAAGTATACATTGTAACCTTAAAAAATTAATAAAATATTATTAACAAATCAATACACAATGCAAAACTGACTTCAGAATTCTTGGACATGTATAATATGAATTAAAATTGGCACTGATTTATTTGCGGTGCGGTATTCCAATTGCTCATCCAAAGAAACCAAAATTGATTATGTATGAGTCTCTTTGACAATAAGCACATTCTCTACTCTCATCCCAAAATTTCCACTTGCTGCCAATCATAATTTAAAATTTAAAATTATGTAATTATCACCACGACTTTAATAACAAATATTTCAGAAAACACATTAAATATAAAGTCATGGTTGAAATGCATGAATTTCTATATTTTGTACCATTTAATTAAAAAATAATCTGAAATTTCACTAAATTAATAATATCATAATAAAATCATAGTTCATACCAATTAGGTAAAAATAATAATTATTAAGAAATGTAACCTCCTCTATAACTGTGTAGTATAGAGGGTATCAAATAAACAAATCCATAAAAGAGAATTTTAAATAAACGAATGCAAAATTTAAAATAATAAAGAATAAGAGATCCTAATCCAACGGATATAAAAGAAGGTAAATGATAAAATACTCTTAAAATTTAATTATACATCACACAGAAGGTAAGTTCACTATTAGATCTGAAATAGATAGATTACATCATCATATAAACTTTTCTACTCCATCGGTCACTCAACATGTACACATAATCACTTCAATCTCTGTATGTTAGTTATGGTGCTTCATCTTACTCCTCATGCTTACTTTCTGGAAATGTTAGAATAAATATAAAACATAGATTTTCAAACTATAATCGGTCCAGCCATTTTAACGAAAAAATGTCATTATCTCCAAATATGTTCATCATAAGAAAACAATAATTAGAATAATAAACACAGAAAACGATATGTAAATTTTAACTATAATTACTAAAGCCAAGACCTTTGTGAGTTTCTGTATACAAATATAGGAAATAACATATAATCTTTGACTGCCCAAACTTTTGTGGATTCCTCTACGTGAAAGGTTCTATTTGGTAGAGCTCAATTTAAGATAAGGCGTCCCTTATCCTATAACCATCTAATCCCAAACCTTTGTGTGTTAGTTCACATTAAAATCACTCAGTTAAAACTTATATATTTCATTATTATTCGTTTGGTACCAAAAGAATTTCTCAATTCTATGGATTGATTTAAGATCATTCTCATAAATAATATAAATAAATTCATCAAATCCACCGAGCCAAATTTTCTTCTTCTTTCTGTCGCCTTTTCTCGTTCACCATTTCCCTTTTTTCTTTTGGTAAGCACCATTTCCTTTCTTTTATTTTTTTTCTTTCTCCTCTCTTTTCTTTTATTTCCCTCGGTCTTTTTTCCCCTCTCCCTATTCTCCTTTCTTTTTTATTTTCTCTCGATTTTGTCTCTTTCCCCCTTACTGCTTTCCTTTCTTTCTTCTATGTTTCCTTTCCCAAGTAAAGGGTGTGTGTGTATTGACTCGTAATCATTACATATAGTTGATTTTAACAAAATTTACTAAAATCTAATTAAAATTGAACTAAATAATCATTACCTAGATAAAAATCTAAGTCCATCATTATCATTATCTCTTTGATTATCATTATCTCTTTGGTCACACGTGGCTCTGTCATGTTTAATTAAAATTTATATGACGTTTGCCATTTCGGCGCCCTAGCCAATTTTACATTGATACTATCATTTAGGGATGTGCATATGTTTTATATTTATTTTCACTGAATCAGATTTTTTGAAAAATCGAATCGAATTGGTTTAATTAGTTCGGTTCAAAAGTGGTTCACAAACTTGGTTTAGTTCCTTCAAAATTTATATGACGTTTGCCATTTCGGCGCAATAGTCAATTTTACATTGATACTACCAGTTATGTAATCGGATTTTTTTGAAAAATCAAATCAAAAAAATGATTCGATTCACTTCTTGGTTCGGTTCAAAAGTGGTTCGAAAAGAAAAAAATTAAAAATTAAAAATAAAATTATAAAAATTAATTTGATTTGGTTTGAAAATAATTCGTTTTGATTTGGAAACGGTCCGATTCTTAAACCGGTTCGATTCTTAAATCACTTTGGTTCATGAACTACTTCTTTAAAAACTGGTTCGGTTCATAAACGGATTTTAAAAAACTGATTATTCTAAGGAGTGGTTCCATTCGACTTAATTTTTTAATTATTTTACACACCCACACCTATTTTTGTTGCCATTATGGCGCCAACTGTGCCTCAAATTTTATACATGGCACTCAAAGGGCCATTTCCATGACACATTTCAGTGCTTTTAGTGCCAACTGTTTTTTATTATTAGATCTGGTGCTATCAACACCTAATCAATTCTTTGTGCGCCTCCAGAACATATATATTGGCGAATTTTGAAACAAAAATTATATGATTTCAGTCCCTTCAATTTAATCATTTATTCAGTTGAGAATTTTTTTAAAATTTGATCGAATCGAGTCCAATTTTATTTGGTTTGTATTGGATCAATTTTTGGTTTTTCAACAAGTCTAGAATATCAGTCTTACAAATCACTAGTTATATCGAAATAAAGCTATGCAAAATTACAAACTATTGAAAAAATTCAAGTCTTCAAACTAAAACAAGCCTTAAACCTCATGAAGAATTAAAATAGATTAATAGAAAAATAAAAAATTAAAATAAGATAGTTTACTATCAATAAGATCCAAGTCTAAAAAAAAAAAAAAGACTTCAAGGCACCATCTTTCAAAAATAAGAAATACATAATACATTGTATCGATTTAGATTAGATCAAATTTCACCAACCAAACCGAAAACTCATCCAATCCAATTAAAATATGTGAATTTTTTTTCGATTGTAGGTTTTTAACTTTTCAATTTTCGATTTTTCGATTCGGTTACCGTGATTTGGATCGGTTGATGAACATTCTACTGTTCTTTGAGATTATGATCTAACAATGTGAAAAGAAATAAGTAAAGTAAATATAAAAAGAAAGTAGACATATTATTCAAAAAAGAAAAGATAAATATAATATCATAGCCAATATTTACAAATATAGTCATTTGTAGGGATATTTTTTAAAAGTTATTGATCTCACTCATTTAAATTATACTTTTAGTGTTTCTTTTAACATTCAATTAAAAAGAATGATTTGCTCTTAAAGGAGTGATTCAGACCGTGAACACCCCACCAAACAATGAAAAGATAGTGAAAAGTTAAAGGAGTGATCCAACCATGTGGAGAGAAATAAGAAAAATATGCTTAAAATAATAATAATCATAATATCACACCCCTTTAAATATTTAAAGAAACTGAAAATTTTGTATTAATAAGCTTGAATTTGTATTAGCTTATTTAAAAACCTTAATAAATAATATATACTTGAATGGATTTTAAAAGAAAAATTATTAACTTTCAAATAATCGGCAAGATGTTGACATCTTTCTCGTGCTTTTGTAATTGCCTTGTGCATTGGGTGTGGTGAAGATAGAACAGACTGATATATTAGTGCCAAAAGATTAGTTCAATAAGTTTCTTAATTAATTCTTCATTCATTTGACTTTGCTTCTCTTCAAGCACTTTCACTTTTGACACATGGGACACTAGAGAAAAAAGCTAGTGAGAAAATGAGCACCCCTCAAGCATTTAGATCATTTAAAAAATAATATAGTCTGCAAGGCTGCAATTAAAAAATTAGGTAGTGTGAATTATTTTCCACAAGATATATAAGAGGACAAAAGACCTCGAGATTATTAAAAAAAAAAAAAAAGTGAAATACAAAGGGCATTGAGATTTTTCTTTGAAATATTGCATATAAAATAGTAGAAATATATATATAACTATCAATTTCCTTCTGAGAACGATTGAAGGTTTTATTTTATATTAATCTACTGAGATATTGCCTTTGTTTGTCTGCCAACATTATTCCATTTCCCATATTTTTTAAGCTACTAAAAATTCGGTAACTTGGTTGTAGCTAGATTCATCTCACGCAACACATTTAATGCTGTCATTGTCAATGTGAATTTATCAATCATAGCATCGATAGTGTAATATTTATTTGGTATCTTACGAAATAAGCTAAAATTTTGGAAGCATTTATCCATATAAAGTTTGTAAGGTATAACTGGATAACAATTATTTAGGTAATTGATTTGTGTGTTCTATCATCTCAATTTTCTTTAAAAGTTACGAGGGGCTGAAAAAGAAAAAAAAGTTGAAAAATGAGGAAAAATTGAAAGAAATTAGGCATACGCATATACTTTATTTGGACGATAAGGGAGAATAATACATGCGTAATAATTTATTAGCACGGAATTAGGATGTGAAAGGTAAACATTAGGAATGATTGGTTCATATAAAAGCGGATGTTCTTTTAAACAAGTGTTATTTTAGTATGTTATACTATGTGTGAGATATAATTATAATACAAAAAATTATTTCTCTTTTTTCCAGTTTACACATCACTCGACGTAACTAAAGAGAGAGAAAATAATAATTTTTTTGTATTAATACTAGTATAAACATATTTAAAGAAGGGAAATTATTTTGTTATGTGACATAAAGCAAAATCTCTCTCCTACAAATACATATAGAATCTCTCCTACACATACATATAGAGGAAGGAGAAAAAAGAATATAAAAGAGAGAGGAAATATTATTGGATCTCATCTCTTTATATGTGTAGGAAATATGTTTTATTTTATGTGTCATAAGAAAAATGATTCCCTTACAAAAATACAAATTGTGTCATTTAGAAAGACACACATGCAACCACGTAGGTGGGCTCAATGGTTTAGCATCTCGTCCCTTAAGTAAGTGATTGGAGATTCGAATCCCAACTCTTATGAATGGAAAGCATTCTATAGCCAGCTCTTTATCATTTTATGCACTGACACGGGACAAGGAATTAGTCTCATGATTATCGCTCTAATACTATAAAAAAAAAAACACACATGCGAAACCATATTTGGATAAGATTAATTAGATGCCCCGAAATGCGTGCACGCAACGTCAACAAAAGCAATTTTGTCAAGTTCATGTGGCCAGACCATCATTTTCTCCAAAAACACCTGTGACAAAACTGACAATTAGTTTTAAATTCAAGGCCATTTGGTGGAGAGATCAAGTGTAAGTATTAATTATCGGCTAAATCCCCACAATGTCCGCATATTCTTCGGAATACACAAAATTGAGTGATGATCATCTTACATTTATATTTTCAATCTTGACCATTGATCTCACTTATATCTAAAAGTTCATTTTTTTTAATAATTTGAGTCATTAGATACAAGTGGATAATGGTCAAGATTGAATATAAGACTTCTAATTCTTAAACTAGTGTAAAAATATCCTACCCCCACAAAATTAATAATATATGAAAATTTTCAAAAAAATCCTACGAGTTTCCTTAATTATTATTTACTCCATTCACAATTTTTTTGAATTATTTATATCTTTATTTAAATTTCTTTCTTACTTATCCTCAATCTCATTATTATCCCCCTTAACTTATGGGATAAGTGATAAAAAAAACTTTAAGTTAGGAGAATAAATGATTCAGAATTTTGGGAAGGAGACAAATAATTATGAGGAAAGTTACATGTTTCTTTTTTGAGTTTTAAGGAAGATTCAATTAATATTCATGTAATTTAATGCTTAGTGTTAATAGTTAATTTCACTTATATTTGATGGTCTTCATTACAAATGATCTTAACAATTACAATTAACTATAAAGCTTGTTATTCTATAACAATGTAAATTAATCCATATATAATATGGGCTGAAATTACTCAAAATGTTATAAACACTTAAACACTTTTTTTCTTAAAAAAGTGAATGTATTTAGTTAAGTGGTTGGAATGTATATTACAAAAAATCACGTGAAATTACTATAATGGACAATAGCGTTTTACACAGTTATTTTTTATTTTATTTTATAAAGACTCTAATTATTTTTTAAAGGCAGTGTTTTCAGATATTCTCACAAGCTTTTGATTCTTTGAATCGGTTATAAGATTAGAGCTTCTCACCCTTCTTGAAGATGTATTTAGTGGGTTATATGGTCAATTTTAATGACTAGGGTGAAAATTGCCACAATGTTGACAAATTGATTTACAATGTGTAATTTTATAAAAATAAGAAGGAATTTGCAATTTAACTTTAATGAATGTGTCCTGATATATTAATATTGAGTTTTCTTTCTCGAAAATAAATCAAATCAATATTATATTATTTTTCTATTTGATTTTCACTTTACTTTATTTGAATGCGATTACTTATACATTCTTTAAACATGATATTATCATTTTCAGCCTTAATGTTTATATATATACACAATCTCGTCTTTTCTTGAAATATTTGTATATTTATAATAGTCCTATAAGAAAATTAAATCTTACATTTAATTTTAATCATTAATATATTTAACGATTGTAATTTAGTGGAAATTATAAATTAATTAATGAGTGTATCTCAATAAATTACAATCGTTTGATATATGAAAATCAATGGTTAAAATTAAGTGTAAGACTTATTATTATTATTTTTTGGTGAAAAGACTTATTATCTTTATATCATTATACATTACAAAAAAGTGATATTAAGCCACGTTTATATTAGACATGGCTAAGTTGAACAATAAACGTGTCTAATTAAAACAACCACACTTTCTGTGAATGTGGCTAAGAGTGGCGTTGCAATATTTTTGCCACATTTATTGGTTAATTTGGCCATGTTTTATTTAAGTGTGGAAAAATATTGTTTAGTATTCTTTAAATCATATCCCTATTTTTACCAAAAAAAAAAAAATCATATCCCTATTAATAATGTGTGAAATATAATATGATTGAGATTTCTTAATATACAATGCATAAGTTACTTTAGTATTATTTAAATTAAAAAAAGTGTGTGAAAATCTCAAGATATATATATATATATATATATATATATATATATATATATATATATATATATATATATATATATAAAATTATTTATACAGTTGTTTTACGTACAACAATGACGGGTGTATGGTTATGATTTCTCACATTTAATGTTTTCATCTTTTGTATGGTTATGATTCCTCATATTTAATACTTTCACGTATATATATGGCAAGTATTTGGCTGCTGCACATACATCAGCCGCAGAAATGTAAATCCTATATATAGATAGGTTATTTATTTTGGTACGTATACTTTTAACACCGTTAGATTACAATCTCATCTAATAATGGATATTTACAGAATAAAATAAATCATTTTTTCCCTTTCTTTCTCCTCATTTCTCTCACCTCTTCCCTCTTCTCCCCTATCTCTCTTCCTTGGCAGCAACAATCATCAAAATGCTGAAATGGTGGGTTTCTAAAATTTGATTATATTAGGAAAAGCCAAAGCATAATTACATGATATCATAAGTTGCTAAACAAAGCACCGACATCAGTAAGAATTTCTTTGTTCAACAAATATAAATCTTTCAATAGTCTAAAGAGTAAACATTCAACCTGTCAACATCACTTAATTTTAACTTCATATGTTTACCTATAATGGGGGAGATAATTTTGTTATCCACAACGCAAGCTTGAATGCTTTACATGATTTTTCTAAAGGTTAATGAAACTTAATCCATGATTTCTCAGTTTAAAGTCTGTTTATTTTTAGAATTTTTTTAGGAATTGATTGTAAAAGAATTAATTTGTGGAATTTGAAAAGAATTGATAAAGTCCTTTTGCTGTGATGATAAAGGCCATGAATCCTTTGCATGGATGGTTTCATATCATATGAAAAATATTGACATTAATCTCTTTCTAGTATTGATGGCAAGTACACCGGTTGTTCTAAGTAATAAAGTAATGAGTGAGTATCGTTTCCACGAGAACTAAATTCAAGCAATAATTCATCGCTTTTATCTAAGTTAGACAATTCAAAAGGTGATTTCACAGATAACCATTATTTAATTAAAAATTAAATAAAGATGACAGTAAAAGAAATTAATTAAAAGACGAGTTTGAAATCAAGAACAAAGATGCAACTAGGGTCTACTTCATATGTGATCCCCCTTAAGTGAATTAAATTAATTCAATAAAATTCAAACTCTCTTGTTATCAAACAATTCATCATCTAAATAATTTTTGGTTAAATCTCTAATGTCTTAGTTGTTTAACACTTTAATCTAATTAGAATTCTAATTTCTTAGAAACCCTTTTTAGATCAAGCCTTAAACGCGATGAATCTTACACGTTTGCAACTCTCACAAGTCTATGTCTAGAACATGCAAAAGTTGGTATTTATCCTAGTTCATATTAAAATCCCAAATATTTCTATTTAGAACCTAATCCTCTTTATTTCTATATGTTGATCAAGTCATATAAGAAATTGAACAAATAAATCAGGATAAATACATAACAATTGAGATAAATTTTATTGAAGAACAATTTAAATCAAAATAAGAGTTATCATTGGATCCATATCCCTAATTACAAAAATTAGCCAAACATAGACATATTTGGCTTCAACAAAATATCGAAAGAAAAGAAAATTAAAATAAATTTCTGGACGAAAAACGATGATGAATCTCCACGTTTCCGCTTCGATCCTCCTTCAGTTCGCTCCACTTGATCTTTATTTGCTCCAAATCTCTAATCTCTGCACTTCATCCGTGCCAGAATTGATTTTTGCTTCCAAATTTTCCTCTTTATGTTGAGGAAAAGTTTTCCTTAAAATCTCTCAATCAAATACTTAAAATCTTCCCTTTTATATTTAAAGGGAAACTTTCCTTGAAAATATTCAAGAGAGTCTTCGATCAAATCTTCAATAAATTATATGATTCAAAATCCAACACAAATCCAGTTAAGGACGTGGTAACATTGAGGAAGAAAAGTAAAGCTGGAAGTTGGGCGCTTTTGCTCCAATATGTATCTTGCTTTGGTACTGTTTACGCTACCTTATAAGAAGCCGGAGACTTGGTGCCTTTTGTGCCATGGTTTGAGAGAAGTTTGTGCTTTTAGCGCCAATAGAGGTGGCAATATGGGTTGAACCCGGCGAGTCAACCCACCAACCCGCCAAATGAGGCGGGTTGGGTTGAGGTTTTCAACCCACCAATCCAATTCAACCCGCCTCGCCTAGAAGTGGGTCAAAATGGGTTCAACTCGTCAGGTTATAATTTTTTTTATACAATTAGGTAATATTTCATTAGTCCTTAAATTTTTGTGATATACAATTTTTTTTTATCTTAGTAATTTCTAGAAAAAATAAAGAGTAACCATTTTATTTATGACAAATGTTATCTATATATGAGTTTCTAAAGAATGTTTGACAAATATTAGTATACATTTAGGATTGAGACTAAGAAATTATAGAGAAGTGTGAAATAAAATAAAATAATATTAGAAAAATTTTATTTTCATAAAATATAATTTATTTTTAAATCTTAATTAATTTTTTTTTAATTGGTGGGTTCGTGGGTTGACCCGCCAACCCACCATAAAACGAGGTAGGTTCATTTTTTCAGCCCGTATTTATTGGCGGGCCAATCCGCTCCGCCGCATTTTTGACGGGTCGGGGCAGGCCAACCCAAATTACCACCCCTAAACACCAACATGAGAAATAACTTCGTACTAAGTACGCCAACATGTTTGACATTTGTGCTGTTTTTTTTTTGCTTTTTTTATTTCCATTGTTGTTTAAGCCTTCCAACTTGATATTTTTTAATCAAAAAACTTTCTACAAAATACAAGAACTTCTTGTGAAAATAGGACTGAGAGTAAGATAATACTTTAATTATAATTCTCATATTTTTTTTGTTATTTTTAGATCAATTTCATACTCATTTTAGCTCTTAATAAATAGCAAGTTGGAAGCTCATTAAATATATATATCAAAATAAATAATAACTAGGAAGCATACGTAGTGATTATTCATCGAAAAAAGGAAAACATAGTAATTACATGTACAAATATACATAAAAATGTCAGTTTCAATAAAACAAAATTGAAACTGATTAGTACTTAATCAATGTAAACTTTATTGAGTTTCATCTATTTTATTTTTTTAATAAATAGGAAACAAGAGTAAACGCTCACCTGGATATGCGCAAAGGAGAAGATGAGATTGAGTTATATAATTAGCAGTCAATAAATAATAACATGTAAAATAATTTACTCCTTGTGAGTTATAATGATATATATGCATCACGCATAGAGTTAGAGAATATAAGGGTTGACTCAAATGATAATAAATTCCAAAAGAATTGAATAGTTAAAAGAGCGTGGATTCACAATATTGGAGAGGAGGCAAAGTTGGATAATTGCAACGTTGCTTGATACATGATTAATCTTATATGTGTATGGGTTTTTTTACTCGCTCGGATCGTGGGGATGTCCAAAAGACTTGACTCGACTCAAAAAATTAATTAGGATCATGAAATAAAAAAATATAAAATATAATTAATATGCTAATAATTGAGTTTAATACCTTAAACCTTCGCTAAAAAAAATTGCCCATAATTTGTGCCTAACCTAGCTAGAACACCAAAAAGCAAAATAAATTTTGGTCCATGTAAACTTAAAAGCAAGTTGAAGGAGAAGAGTAGTGGAACTGATATAGGATATCACAATAGAAATGAAACGAAAGTGAAAAATGGTTTTATAAGAGTTATGTGATAGGAAAAGTGATTGTGTTATGTTATAGAAATTCATTTTGCGTGCTGGAGTTTTTTTTTTTTTTTTTTTTGCTGCGGGCTCCACAAAATGTTATATGTGTAATAATTTTTTTATGGTCATATTAAATGATAGATGATAAATTCTATCACAAATATCATAATTCGATCCGTGTGTGCTTGTCTTTTGTTTCTTACCTAAGAAGATGAACGTGTTAGATACTTACATTCCCCTTTTAGCTTTCTTTCTAGTGCCCCTATGAAAGGGAAGGGGGAAATTATAGGGTTGCCCTTTAAATTTAAAAAATAAAATAAATGAAAGTAGGAGTAGGGTTACCTCTAGCTTTTATGGAATTATATTAGGCTAGATTTTATTTTGTTTTTAACTAGCCGTCTTGGGATCATCAAGAGGCATAATAATGGTATTAAATTTTAAGGGGATTCTAACGCATGTGATGAGGAATCCAATGAAGAAAATGTTTTTGATACGGATTTTTAAAAAGCACACTCTAAAAAGTTTTATGGGTTAATATTGGGGTTCAAGCAAACGACATTCCAAGTTTCAATATTGTCGTTTGTATGTGTTACACTTCACGAGTACAATATGCTCATGATATTGTCTAAGAACATGTTGTTCATCACGCCAATTCAACCTTGTGTCGGCAGTACTGGACATCGATATTAATTAATTTTTTTCTTTTATGAAGAAAATGGACAAAAATACGAGTACACCTCAAGATTAACATGCTAATTAATGAGTATGGACCCAAAAAAAGTAATAGTAGTAATTAGCACATACTTTTAGTTACGTGTTTAATTAGCAATTGCTTTTAGCAATAACTTTGCTCATTTATTAGCTTGTTAATTTTAGTACCTATATTTGACCCAAAAAAAAACTTTATAACTCACAAGTTGCGTATACTCGTTGGTTTAAATTCTGTTTGGGAAATGTTAGCCATAAATGTTAGTAATAATTTAACATTATTGTTTCTTAAAAGAATGAATGATCCACACAAATTTGACTTATTTAAGAATTACTATTGACTTTTGACAATAAATTTTTGCTTAATTTTGACAAAATTTCTAAAAGTAATATATTATGCGATAAAATATTATGTCTGTTCTATCTTTTTTTCCATACTATTAAATCATAATCTCAATTAACAGGAGAGAAAAATGATGAATGAATTATCTAACGGTGAAAATAAATAAATAAAGTAAATATGAAAAATAGATAGACAAAATATCATTTTACATACATTATTCTGAATTTAAACTTGCTTAACACAATGATATAAGTTTAAGACTTTTCTAAAAATTATTAATAAGCAAACAAGAACAAATGGATGAGAGAAAAAGGGAATATCTGCAAAAGAAGGTAAGGACAAGAAAGAAGTGGTGCACAAGAGGTGTTTGTTTCTAGGGAAGGCATGGAGGAAAATCAAAGAAAATAAAATGAGAAAAGGGTGGGGGACTAGGGGGAAGAAAAGATGGGTATGTCATGTGTGCTCTAGAAAGAAAAAACACCACATCTACGACAAAGATTTGGGAGTACGGCCAAGACAAAGTCATTCCTAGCTATGCCTATTATTCCTTCATTCCTTGATATTTGATACTGTGCCATTACCAATAAGAATATGAAGGAAGAAAACTATAATCAATTAATTGTTTCCGAATCTCTTGTCAGGACTGTCTTAGCTCGAGATTTAAGGATTTATTTGTTTGTTTGTTGGTGTCATCAAAATGTGGTTTGAGGGAATGTTTGTTTGGATATATATATTAATTTATTTGTGATTACTACAGTTATCGAGAGAAAATGATTCCATCATCCATTTATGTTAATTATTGATTAACTTCCTTTAAAAATATATGATCTAGGGCTTATCTTATTTTTATTATTTTAATGGGGGTAACCTGTGAAGAGGACAATTTTAGCCCTAATAGCAAACAATTCTGCTGAAAAAAAAAACCTAGCTAATTATTATTTGACGAATGTTTATGATCTATACTTCTATTTCATTTTCTCATAATATCTCATACAACAACTGAATCAGTCATTTTCTTTTTTTGTCTTATCTCATACGGTCAGGATAAAAACAAATGAAAAGACATTTTCAATTTACAGTTCTCATCATTTAATTTGTTTATGTTAATGTTTTATAAAATTAAATTAAATATGGAATCAATAAGTCTTATTATAATTTATAAATCAAGTTCAATTAGTTCATCTTATTAGTAATTTTATCGTATTGGAAATGAATAATATGATAAAGAATAATCAAATCGAAGACATAACCAATTTAAAATTTATTGGTTGAACAGGCCATTATGATGTAATTAAGATTCAAAAACATATACATTGAAGTACGAGAAAAGTTAAGTGTGTTGGGGGTTAAAATTAAATTAAAGATACAAAAATTTTCAAATTAATTTCTTGTTAATTATGTGTTTTTGTCTTTTAAAATATAAAACATAACATTAATCTTTCAAAAAAATAAAACACAACATTATTCATCTGCTTTCACCTAATAATTAAATATTTTGGATTGAATTATTTATTTATATAATGTTAGTGTCTTTGTGTCCATGTGGTGGAGAGTTTAATTCCTGCCACCCTCCTTCTGATCATTATTGTTAAAATCTCGATTTATCACTACGATTTTACGTTTTTATGATTTTTTTCACCAAAAATTTTTTACTAATATTTCAAACGCTTTTATATTTTTACGATTTTTTTACATTACGATTTTTTAATCCCCACCCAATTTTACTTAAGATCTCAATTTTAACAACATTGCTTATAATAATCTTTTAATAAATAATGTAAAATTTCTTAAGGAGGTAAGTGAATTTTTGGTTTTACAAGCCTATGGGATTCATTTGTTAGATAGCAATGCCACAGTTGATTAACTTTTGAAAATTGATCATAATTTTCTTTAAGAAACTTTGTGGATAATGCCCATGCCTTAGATTTGACCTATTTGTTGACTTGTCACACAAATTCAAAAACTTAATTAAACGATGAAAATACAGTGAATTATGAACACATTTGAAATAACTGCAAGAGGCAGCCTCTCACATAATGACTAGTGTAATTGACAGCATTATCAAGTTGTTCTTCATTGGTCAACGATAGTTTCGTTGACTAATGCATGGAATTTTCAGCGCATTATACATGCAATTAAGCAACAAGGCACGCGGAAGAAGGAAATGGAAAGACAATTAGTGCGAAGCAAAGCTGAACGCTCCGGGTGTTCCAATAATTTAATATTTAATTTCTGAATAAATTTAAATGTATCATCCGGTCATAACCGAATACTAATCTCCATCGTTCATTTTTTTTTCCATTCCCATAATTTAATATTTAATTTCTGTGTCCAACAGTTAATCTCCCTAATGTTTCTTTATTTATTTTTGGCAATGAAATCGTTATATTTTTCAGTTTGAAGCGTATATAACTAACTGATTTCGTTGATTTTAATTTTGAGACATTCAACATATAAACTTTAAGAGGTGTACATACAATAATAACATACTTTATAGTTTATATTTTATGTTAGATGATATAGTATAAATCCATTAGATATGTAATAAAATCATTTGTGTCTTTATCCAACAATTTAATTTTTTTTACAGAATCAGTTCATGACATGTTAGTTGTTATAAAAGCAATCGTTCTATCTTGCATTTTTATAAATTTTTTACATTACTCAGTTATTGTAAATGAAAGACTCTTGACTAATAAATATGTAATTTATGCAGTTAATCAACTATTAACTAGGAAGTGTAAGCATGCAATTAAAATGTGTTTTATTTTATTTTAAAATTTTAACACACTTAAAAAATAATGTCATCTAATAATATATTATTATATTATTTGACAAATTTGATAACACATCTTTTGATAGGAGTGTGGAAACAGAGAAAGAACGAAAATTGGTTTGATCAACCTTGCTTGACGGAAGAGTGAAAAATGTATATAAAAGATATTAAGTCAAGCCAATTATGGGATTATATAATTTGGAAGATATCTTTGATTTTAACCTCTTGTCCATATGAAAAAGAAATCATGTCCCACACAAAAAAAGAAATCATGTCTAAATTTATTAATTTATGCTTATGTATAAAATTTATCACAAATGTAAAAGACATAAATCAATAGGCAATTTTTTTTTAATAGTTTTGTTGGGACATTTATTTGCTTGATCATTTAAATTTGAAAAATGCTATATTTTGTAAAAAAAAGAATTCACAAAAACGACAAATGAATAATTGAAAGCATACCAAATATATGCCGTTTCGGATGTTTTTTTTTTTTTTAGTGATTGGTTAAAAAGTAAGTGGTTAATGCTTTTGTTACGCTGCCAGCTCATTCGTGTCTAGTCCTGGGAAAGATTTCGCAATAAATAACAAATTTTCTTTAAATTATTACTTTGATAAATTTACTTAAGAAATAAATTATAGAAATGAGAGTAACAGAAAATGATATTTGTTTTTTTCTCCTTTCTTTGCTACTTTCAATATAAAGCAAGTACATTTTGATATTGACTCCTTCTACTTTTACAGACAAACCCTTAATTTTTATTTTATCAAAAGAAATAAATTTCACTTGTGTCTAAGACCTTTCTCTCCATGCCAATGTTAAATTAGTAAAACAGCATTATACAAGTAAAATAATTTGTGCTATGGATAACTTTTTTTTTTTCTTTTAAAACTAGAAGGCACTTCTACATATCCGACTAATTATTTTATTTTTTTTGGTAATCTTCCGACTAAATAATTTTATTGTACTTCGAGAGCACACAAATTAAGCAGTTTTTGTGACTTAAACCTTTCAGTTGGTAAAAGATTTCTCCCGTCAACGAAGATAAGTTATCTCCGGTGAATCTAAAACGATATCATTTTGAGACAAAAAAATCAAGGTGTTTTTGTAATTCTAATATGTTGCAGGTTATATTAATCTTTATTGTTATATTTTTTAATCTTATAACACTAAAACGACATCGTTTTGAGCTCACCAGAGATTTTTCCCAAAATTTAATTACTAAAAGAAAAAACTTAACCAAAACGATATTACTAATTATATATAACTCAACATTCAAAATAATTACCTGTAACCCTTTCGGTAATCTGTAACCATTTCATACATAAATATATAAGGAAAATATTTCTTATAATCCTAAAATGATGTTATTTTAAAATTTGAAAAAAAAAAATACACGATGTTTAAATTTTTTACTTCTCTATTAAAATTATATATTTTTTAAAATGTTTTGTTTTATTTTGTCAAATTCTAAAAGAATATCATTTTGAAATCTCAGGAGATAATGCAGATAAATTCACTAAACAACCATACTACATAATTAACACATTTGCAATTACTTAAGTAATGAATGCCGATCGAGTTAATGGATAAGAAGGTGTAAGTGTTTAGGTTGGACACAAATTAATTAAATTTCCCAAATTTTAGACGTCTCATCTATATATTAAAGGCTTTGTAATGTATACAAACCTCATAACACGCCACGTGGGTAGATATGATAGAAAAATGGTGCACTCGAGAGTGGCTATGGTAAGATGCATATTTTGGTTTTCTTAATTATATGGGAATTGCTACAACCTTTTATGTCCCACTTTAAGATAAAGCAAATTAAAGCAAGATAGGGGGGGAAATAGAAAAGCAAAGAAGAAAAGAAAAAACATGAAAGTAAAGCAAAGCAATAAAGAATAGGAAGAAAAGAGAGAAAGCAAAGGGAAAAGGTTCTCGAATTAAACTCTATGATTATTCACATTCTCTGGAAAAAAAAAAAACTCTAGTACCTGGCAGTAGCTAGTGTTCCCCCCCTCTACTTAATCAACCAAAGGAGAACCTCTCAAAGTTTCTACAAAGACACTGTTTGAGCTGAACTGGAGCATCAAAAAAAAGAAAGAGAAAGAGAAAGAGAAAGGAAAATTTCTTTTTCTTTGTAGAGAGAGAGATTATCAAGGAAAGCAAAGGCATGAATAGAGGTATCCTTCAGAGCTCACCGGTGCAACAAATGATGGCTGGAAACCCTAACAGCTGGTGGAATATCAATAACATGCACCCTCCTTCTCAACAAGCTTCTCCTTCTTCTAACTTTCTAACTCCATATGCTCCCACTTCTTCTCTTCCTTTTCCTTCATGGCATGATCTCAATCAAGAGCTTCCTGAGTCATGGAGCCAGCTACTCCTGTAACCCTCTCTCTCTCTCTCTCTCTCTCACACACACAGATATACACAACCGTGGCTAATCTAATTGTTTTTTGTTTTTGTCTTTTTTGGTATGGTTTTGGAAACAGGAGTGGACTTGTTTCTGAAGAAGATCATAAGGCAGGTGGTATGTGCCAGGTTGATGAGTCTAAGAAGTTAGAGAAGTGGGAGGAACAAATGCTAAGTCAGGATCCAAATGCTTCTCTTGTTGATGTTAAGCGAGAAAGTTCGATAAACAGCTATGTATATGGGCATGGAAACGAAGAATTTCATCAGGCACCAAAACCCACTTGGTCTCAAATAGTGCCACCTTCTAATTCTCCAAAATCATGTGTAACAAGTTTCAGCAGTAGCATGTTGGATTTTTCTAACAATAACACTGATTCGAGGCCTCCTCCACCAGATCCATCTTCTGAGGTATAACAAATATAACACATGCATATGGATCCCTCATTAATTATGTGAGAAATCTACAGTTTTAATTTCTTTTCTTGGTTGGTACGAGTTACACATTTAATCTTCGTGATTTACTTTACTAATCAAATCAATTGTTTTGAAATCTTTAAATTTGGTCACCCAAAAGCTTTCATGTTTAAGAATATTTGAAAATTATTAAATTTTCCCAATAAATATATATATTTGATAAAGGCACTGGTACGTCCCCCAAAAACTGGATTGCTTCGTTTTTCTATATCTTGTTTATATCAAAATGAATGCTAGTCCTATACCTGGCCATGCTTTAGTTTAGACTATGAAACCGCACGCAATAAAATTTCTAATTTCCTTTTGGTTTCTACATTTTTTTTTAGTTATAATTCTAACAAAAAAATTATTTCTTTGTTTCTCAAGTGCAATAGCACTGCAGTTGGTGGGGCATTCAAGAAAGCTAGGGTTCAACAGTCGACAACTCAGTCGAGCGTTAAGGTATATTCAATTGCAAACAACTAGACAGAAACTTCCAACCCTGAACTCTCCACACAAACATCATGTGTGGGTGGTAACTGTTGTCTTTCTTGATTGTCTTGTTCCCAATTAATCATGATGGTTTTTTTTAACTTTCTTTCTCATTTTATCTCAAAATGAAGAATCAACACAAGCCAACATATTGAATAAACAACAAAATATATATATATATATATATATATATATATATATATATATATATGGGCTTCTCGTTTCTGCTGTCGCTGCTGATGAATAAAGTTGCATCAAACTATTAACACTAGGATACGGGGCCGTATCCTGACCTAAAAAAAACACACATCAGGATATGGACGCGTATCCTGATGAAAATAAGTGTTGCCGTACATTTTCTCATTTGCAGCAACATGAGAACTATTAAAGCTATAATATATATATTCAACTTCTAAGCATGTACCTGTCCGACACAGTTAAATGATGTCTTCTTCTCCATTTCAGGTTAGGAAGGAGAAATTAGGTGACAGAATTACTGCCCTTCATCAACTCGTTTCCCCATTTGGAAAGGTATATTAGCCTACTTTATTCAATTGGAAAGGCATATAAAACTTAATTTGTATCCAAAACTGGAATAGAAAGAAGGTATTAAGAAAAGTTTACTTATCCATCCACCCTCGTTCCTTAGCTCCAAATGAATAACAAACAATGTTAAAGAAAACAATACTTTTTCTTGTCATAATTCATCTTCCCTATCCCTTCTTTGTTTAATTTTTCTACATATAAATTAAATAAACAAATTTACATAGAAGAGACTACTTGAATATGACTGTGGTGTATGGTATTTTTCACTTTTGCAGACTGACACAGCGTCTGTCCTATTAGAATCTATTGGGTATATCAGATTCCTTCAGACTCAAATTGAGGTAATGTTTCTTCTCCTTTCTTTATTTTTCTTAACAAGCACGAGTCAGTGAATAGTGATGGAATAATGTTAAACCCTTTAGTTTTTGAAGTTAAAAATACTCTCTTCCATGTGAATGCAGGCCCTTAGCTTTCCATACTTGGGCACTGGATCAGGAAACATGAGGCACCAACAATCTGTAAGAAATAATATATATCAACCCATTTCTCATAAAGCCGTATTTCTCACTTCCCAAAGCAAGAAAGAATAATCACTCTTTCTTGCATGTGCGCCAGCATACTAATTAATTAATGGGTATTTAATTTCATAGTACTAATTGAGTGATCATTGTAATTATGTAATGTTAGGTTCAAGGAGAGAAGAATTGTATATTCCCTGAAGACCCTGGTCAGGTATGCTTTTCCTTGGATCCATTAACAAAGGGCTTTGGGGATTTTGCATTTTGAAAAAAAGAAGCTACAAGTACTTCAATTTGCATTCTATTATATATCAAATGAAGAAAGTAGATAATTAAAGTGAAATGCATGTCACCAGCTTTATCAGATATAATATATTATTCTAAGATGAATATATCAATTATCAAACAAGTGGTTTCTTTTACATCATTACAAATTATATAGCTGAATACTTGAATGGTTAATCATTAAATTCTCATTTTATTTTACTTTCTGGTTATAGCTTCTGAATGAAAACTGTTTGAAGAGGAAAGCAGCTAGTGAGCAGGTAAATACTGCTAATGATCTTTTTTTCTAATTTTTTAATGGGAAAAAAGTATAACTTATATCTTTTCACTCTCACACAGAGGTGGACCCACACCTTTATTTTTTTTGTCAACTCACTCTCCTCCTTTATCTATCTCTTAAGATCACAGAACTTTACATCCTTTAAAATGATACACACTTTTCCCTTCTTTAATAATGATAAACAAATTCAATAATATATATTGATTTTTATTGTTGTTAATTAATTAGGATTGTGAAGAAGAAGCAAAGAAGGACCTGAGGAGTAGAGGGTTGTGTCTGGTTCCAGTGTCATGCACGCTGCAAGTTGGAAGTGACAATGGAGCTGACTATTGGGCTCCTGCATTTGGTGGTGGATTTCGCTAGATCGGATATTTACTATTAATTTGGGGTAGAGCATATATTTATGTGTAAGTACGTGGCAGCACAGAGAGAGGACAATTCATGGAAATTGTATAACATCATGAGCAGTCAATCTGCTACAAATCATCTAAGGCTGATTGCTCTTGATGCTATACAATTCCTGAATAAAATGTGTGCACCGTCAAGCATATATTTGCAACCCCTTGTTAATTAAGACTCCTTAATTCATCGAAATCAAGATTTTATTTTATTTTCATCAGCTTAATTAAGATGTCGTACTGTGTATATACAATAATTCTTATGATTATAATATATCATTTGAATTCTGCTTCGTTAGCAGTAATTGAACTTCTATCTTGATCGTCATCTAACGATTGAGATTTATTGGGAATTAAAAATTAATTAATGAGTAAGACTTAATAATTCTTAATCATTAGATGCAGAAAATCAATTGTTAAGATTTGATGTAAGACTTATTACTCTCACACCGGTGTAAGATGATCCTCAAATACTCATATATATATATATATATATATATATATATATATATATATATATATATATAAATATATATACTTGAAAGCATTAATGCGGAGTACAAAGGATGAAAGCATTAAATGTGGAGAATCATAATCATAAAGCTGTCGTTGCTGTATATAAAGCAGTTGCAGAAATAATTTTACCTATATATATATATATATAATGGAGAAAAATATTCCTACAGCCACTTTAGATAAGGTTATCTATAGCTACTCTCAAAACTACGTCATTTTGATTAATGAATGGTGTTTATATAATTTTAGGTGATTTAATGAAGGGTGTTGTAGTAAAATGCATATGACAAAAAATAGACAAAATTACGGAAATATCCTTCATTAATTCACCTAAAATTACTGAAACATCATTCATTAATCAAAATGACGTAGTTTTAGGTGTAGCTGTAGATAACCTTATGTAAAGTAGTTGTAGAAATATTTACCCCATATATAATATATAAATTTATCTACCATAGATACCAAATTTTGGAAAAATTGTGTCTGAAGAACTAGATACCAAAATCTGAAAAAAAATGTGTTTGAGCATAAATACTTTTGCTATATATATATATATAGGGAAAACATTTTCTCATGTATATATAATTAATTCTCATATTGTGACCCTTCGATTTACGTGCAAAATTATTCTTTTCTTTTTCTTTTTTTATTAAATGTGGGACCCACCACTAGTTGAGTCACAACATATGGAATTGAATTTTCATGCAACATAGAAAATCAAATATATATATATATATATATATATATATATGGGAGAACATATTATAATATATATATAATTAATATCTACAATTAATGTTGTGACTCTTCGATTTACGTGCAAAGCTTTTCCTTACTTTTTTCCTTCATAATAAATGTGAGGCCCATCACTAGTTGAGTCCCAACATGATAATTGAATTCTCATGCAACATGAGAAAATGAAACCTATATATATATATATATATACACATATATATATATATATAGGCAGGATATATTTGATACCGTTGTCAAATTTGAAGTTTGACACCTCATCTGAGAATCGTTAGATCAAAAAAGATCAATGGTGTCACATGTTTACAAATCAGAGTCTTTTATCATTTTTGATCTAACGGCTCTCATATGAGGTGTCAAACTTCAAATTTGATACCGGTGTCAAATGATCCTGTCTATATACATACATATATATATATATATATATATATATATATATATATATAGGGAAATGCATATATAATGTTGTAGAAATCAAGATTTTCATCATGTTAAGAAAATGACAAACTAATTCATTGAATAAAGTGTCTCATCACTATTTTTAATAGTATATATATCTTGTCTTTTTCTTAATATATATATATATATATATATATATATATATATATATATATATATATATATATATTGAAACTCTTGGTGGTCAGCACAAACTTTTGGCTTTAACACGCATGCAGTTGTCTAGTCGCATGCGGGGTACCCTGTTCTTTTGTTGCGGTTATATGTTTCATCAACGAGGCTTCGTAGCTATATATATTTTATGGGAATAAGGTGTGTCATTTTAAATGATACATATATTATATCCTTTTAATAATAAAGAAGTGAGATCTATATTTTTAAAACTTTTTTCATCTATTCTTCCCCCATGATTTATCTCTCTACTCTTTCATTCATGATTTATCTTTTTCTCTCACTTAAAATAACAAAATTTTATAATGATATATACTTTTCCCATATTTTAATTCCATTTTACTAGTTAAAGCATGAAACTTTATGTATTCTGAAAGCAACGTCATTTTCAAATGACAGATATATAGCAGTAATTCCTTATAGACAAAAATCAATGAATAGAACAAGATTTAAGCATGCCTTGGCGCAATTAATCCGAACTGTTGGTTTTATCTACAATTTGCAGTGACTTTCTTAGTTGTTAAGTATACCTGTACATGGGTACACAAACCAAAGGAATGAAAGCAACATGAAGGGATTGCTAACTTTAGGAAAAAAAAATTCATCTAAAAATGAGTTTTCTTATAAAGTAAGTATAGGGGATTAAGATTGTGTTTTGTTGAGATATATAGTCCCACATTAATTGTATATGCAACTAATGTGGAGTTTATAAGGTCTTGGGCACTCCCACCCTTTGAGCTAGCTTTTGGGGTGGTGTATCCCAAGGTTCTTTACATGGTATCCCCCACTTTTTCTCTTGTGGAATTTCTTAGCACAGGTATTACATTATCTACTCTTCAAGCCTAATGGGCTCTCGTGTTGATCATTCCCACCCTTTGAGCTAGTTTTTGGGTGGTGTATCCCAAGATTATTAACAGATTTTGAATTAAAATCAAAGTGAATACATTTATTGTTTCTTATTTATTTTAAACAAGTTTATTTTAAAGAGCGTTATGTGCTCATGTCTGCACCTTCAAGTAGAGTTAACAACTTTCACATTTTGTTTTAACTTAATTTTTTTTCTATCAATTAAATTAATTTAATGAAAAAGAGAATAATGGGTCGATGCTAACTTTAATAAAGAGAAGAGAAAACTTAAATTCAGTAATTTGATCGATTTATTATTAAGTATATTCATGAAGTTTAATTATTAAATATATATAAAAATATTAAAATACTTAAATTTGAATTTAGTTAATAAATAAAAATAAAAATGATAAAAATGGGTCACCAAATTAACTTGTGTTTGAATCAACAAAAATGGAAATGCACAATAAATTGGATTCTCATATGAGATGATGAATGTGCAGCACAATTAGGAGGACTGATTGATCTGCATAATCGAGCTAGAGGCAATGGTATAAGAACAACTCACCCCTTGGATTTTGGTTATATTTTAAATTATCATCTGCTTTCAATTGTTTCAATCAATCAATTTTCATGCTAAAAATGATTCTATTTAACCATTCAAACTCACTTTAAAAAGTCATTTTCAAATACAAACCAATTTTTTAACAATAATTTTTCAAAACAATTTTTTTTAAGAACAATGCTTTCAAAATTAATTATAATAAAATCTAAACCAATTTAGATGCACCTTAAAGTGTCTAGTGGTGTTTAAGAAGGGAAAAAGCAGTGCCTTTCTGTTTTGCAAGGAAAAAAGGCAATCGCTTCTGGTGTTTTTTTTTTTTACTTTATCTGGACTAACTTTTTTTTGCTGAAATCATTTCCCCTGGGCTTAGTTTTTGTGTCTTGATGCTGATACATCCTGTGCTTAGTTTCTGACCATTTGATACTTGATTCCCCTAACATAGATACAAAATTAAACTACACATGTAAGAATTGGTATTGAGGAACTAATGTGTGCCACCTACAGGCAAAAAACAGAAATAGACTAGCGGAAAAGTGTTGCTAACTTGCTAGCAAGAAACTCTCCTGATATTCAAGTTAGTCTTCGCCTGTGGGAAAAACAGAATCTTAGGCGGGAGTTGGTTTTAGGAGGGGAAGGGAAGGAAAGGAAAGGAAAGGGAGGGTTTTAGTAAGCCTTCTTCTTGTTTGTGAGTTTAAAAAAAGGAGTGAAGGAATTGTAGATTTTTACTAAATCTTCCAAAATCCTCATTCTTTTTAAAATTAAAGTTCCCCCAATTTGGGGGGTTTGAGGAGAAAATATTAAAAATTACTTATTTACCTTTAGCATTACAATATAAAAACTACATAATTGTGAATCATTTTTAAACGTGACATTATTAAAAAAGTCTCAAATACCGACAGAATTTACCGACGAAAAATATTTCGTCATAAATAGTGATGAATTTTTTTATGGAAATCATATATATACGTCAAATTCTTTTCGTCAAAACTAAAGACGAAACAAGATTTTGTCATAAGCACTGACATAAATTTTTTACGGGACAAAATTCAGTCAAGACTATTGACGGAATCTAAATTCCGTTGAAACTTTCAACGATAATATTTTCGTCCAAAATTTGACGAAACACATCTCCACCGAAAAGTTTCAACGTAAAACAATTACATCTAAATTTTTTACGAAAAATATTTCCATCAAAAGTTTTCGTCTAAACACATCTCCTTTACAGAATTTACATTTCGTCAAAAGTTTTCGACGGAAACATTTTCGCTAAACTTTTTGACAAAGATTTTCTGTCGAGTATTTAAGGAAACATATTTCCATCGAAAATTTTCGACGAAAAATATTTTCGTCAAAATTTTTGATCAAAGATATTTTCAATGTTTCATCAAAATTTTTAACATAACACATTTATGTCAAAAAATATAAACAAAAATTTTTTCCGTAAAAAATATTTCAATTAAAATGTTTGACAGAAAAAATATTCTGTCAAAAGTCTTTACAGAATCTAAATTTCATCGCAAGTTTCGAATGAGACATTTCCCTCAGAAATTTTGACAAAACAATTTCCGTCAAAATTTTCATCAGAACACATTTCCATCGAAATTTTAAACGGAAAACATTTTGTTAAAATTTTTGACGAAATTTTTTTTTCTTCATTTAAAGCATTTGATGGAGGAGATCATTTTCGTCAAAACTTTTGACAGAAACTAAATTTCGATAGAAAATTCATTTTTGTAAATTTTTATCGGGGAAAAAATTTCGTCACTGCTTGACAAAGAGTATTCTGACGAAAAAATAATTTTGTGACAATTTTCGTAGCTTGCAGCGTGGAAATTTCAAAAAAAATATGATCTTTTTTAATATCGTGAAAAGTACATAAATAATTTTGTTAGAAATTTTAAATTTAATTTAGTTTGTAAAATATACTAATTATATTAATTTAAAAAAAAAAGGTAAAATGGTAAGAATATCTCATTACTCATTAACCCTCCGTTTTTTCTCCTTTACCATTTTTTAACTCCCAAATAAGGGAAGGGAATACTGGCTTTTCCCCTCCCTCTCCCTTTTTTTTTCCCTTTTCCTCCAAACTCCCAAACAAAGCCAGCCTTACAGAAAAGGAACTTTGAAGTGCGTGGAATGAGTACCTTGGGAAAGCATGTGGTCACCTTTCTATGAGAGTTATTCTGGTCAATACATACATAAGGCAGTGCTAGTTTATGACTTGCGTCAATTGAACTAACTGTAATTAATCCCAGCTATGTGACCATTATGGGGGCTAATTATTTTGTGTTGTGGTACAGTGGTCGTGTAAAATATCATTTTATATGAAGTGACAAACAAAAAGTTTATGGAACGAAATATTTTTGACAGTTTGTTATCAAATTTATGCAACAAAAAGGTCTGTCATAAGTAATGTGCAGATTAAACTTTTATATACAAACAAGTAGCAATTGTTAAAGATTAAATTATTTTGTAGTCCTGCGTAGTTTTGCTGAATTTTTATATTTTAAAAGTTTTTAAGAGATTTTTTATGCTTATCACAGTTTTTAATTAAATTCTCATGGTTTAATTATTTTTATTAGTAAATCCCTATAATTTATAAATTTTAATTGTCTCTTACATCTGTAACAGTAATGCAGAATGATTTATAAGTGACACAACTCAAAAGCTTAAGCCGTTGGGTGATGCTACATTAATGGTTGGACTTGAAGGGTGGATAATGCACATGTCCACTTACCTGTAGGAAGAAAGAAATTTCACTACAAAGAAAGTGGGGGGCGGTGAGGTTCGAACCCGGGATACGAGACTCTGATACCATGTTGTTGAGATATGTAGTCCCACATTGGTTGGATGAACAACTAATGTGAATACACAGGCTGTGCGAAGAAAAAAAATTTCACTACAAAGAAAGTAGGGGGCGGTGAGGTTCGAATCCGGGATACGAGGCTCTGATAACATGTAAAGAACAAATTCAACCTAAAAGCTTAAGTTGTTGGGTGATGTTACATTAATGGTTTTATATATCTCAACAATAATGAAGTTCATACAGTTTAGTGAGCAGAAACCTATTTGAATTTTTTACAAATATGAAAATATCGTTAAAAATGCTTAAACTATGAAAATTTATCAAAGAGGTCTAATATAAAATTATCGATGGGTTTTCACTTAACAATTTGATTTGTTGAGTTGAGTCGGTTGTTTTATTTTACATGATATTAAAGCCTATATGACTTGGAGTTACAAGTTCGATTCTCAATGCCTCTATTTCTAGTGGAATATTCAAGTCACAAACCTATATGACTTGGAGTTACAAGTTCGATTCTCACTGCCTCTATTTCTAGTGGAATATTCAAGTCACAAGACAGGAAAAAATGAGTCTACTGATAAGTCTTCACTTAACATCTTAAAGGAATGAGATGTTGTTTAACAAAATTTAATATAATTATAACTATCTTAAAAAATAATTTAACTCTTATTAAACTCTTCATAACTTAGATGATGAGACGTAACTAGTTTTCCGCATCAGTGTCTTTCAAAGTCAAGCTATATATTAATGGGCAATGCATCTATCATGTTGTAGGAACCAAATATGTTATCATGTGAAGAAAAAGACAATCAATTCATTGAATAAAGTGTCTCATTACTTCTTTTAATATTATATATACCTTGTCTTTTTCTTGAAATGATAACTCAATTGGTTCCTACATAAGATATATAAACCCCTATATTAATTTATCAAAATAGTTATGTACTATAGTTTAGACAACAGAGCAATTGATGGTTAAATTTAGAAAAAGAAAAGAAGAGAAAGCAAAATAAGAATAAATAATCATTAATATATTAGAGGAATGTTATATTTATAAATTTTTTGTTTACAAATTTTGACAAACTATACTATATCTGACCGATCATATTTCAATCAAGAGTTTATGACCGGTCAGACTTAATGTAATTTATGAAGAAAAAAAAATAAACGGATACTTCCCCATATTTCTACAAGATCTATGAGAAAAATTACTTCTCTCTAACATTACGCATACTAACATCAATAATTTTAAGACAATCCTATGTCGACCATATATAGCCAAAATGGTCATCATGAATAATTGAAACTCAAAACCCTTTTATATGCCTGCACTGAGTTGTGTAAACAAACGATGATGAATCAGCTTCCAATAATAAGACAAAAACAGCTACATGTGACTTGAAAATCTGTATTTACGTATAGGAAAATCATACTCTTATGTGGCATGAGATTGATCTCTCATCTCACTCTCACTTCAAAAAATGTGTCTTTTTTTTCCCTATTATTTTTTTTTTTAAATTAGTGGGACCCACTTTATTTATCTCTTAATATGAGAGAACTTCTTTTTGAGAGAGAAGTAATCCGCTTAGTATATATGTGAATAATGATATCCAATCCTGCACACAACACAATCTTAAAGGACAATGACATGAAAACAGCACCCCACCAATCACGTCTCCAACAACAACAATGCGCGGGCTTAAGTTCTGTTTTTCTAATTATCTTTCATTTGAAGCAGCCTTTTTGCATCACAAGATTTTTCATGGAACATGTTGATGGAAACTACACGCTTGCCTTGACTATCAAACGAGATACCTGCAAGAAAGCATGAGGAATATAGCAGCAATCATGGCCAGAGCAGCATGAGGTGGTAAAAAGCCATAAACATCATTTCCACCGCCCAATTATTCTTCTTTTATATAGATGTTCAGGATGTGACATGCATCGTTTCTTATTCGATCTTTGTCCCTGCTGGTCGTTTTGATGTCATAATTTCTTCTTGTCTTATGCTCATTTGCTCAAATTTCACTTTCCAACAGGGCCTAGTAGTTGGTACTTTTCTTTCTTCGGCATTGTAAAAATCAAATGATAAAAAAACAAATAAAAGAAAAAAAAAATTGATCATGGGCCAGGGCTTTATGTTCTGATGAGTCAATATATAAATAACCCGATTGGCAACTGGCCCATATGCTAGGTCTTGGGTTGTGGTCTTGCCCTTACTTCTGAGATGGTATAAAATAAGGGTAATACTTCCCTTATGTTGCATAAAAGAAATATTATCTCATACTTAAACAATAGATATACTCAAACAATAGATAAGAGAGAAAAAAAGTTGAAGGTGAGAGAAAAAAAATCTTGTGGAACCCAATTGAAAAATGTGAGTGTAGAAAATAATATTTTTTTATGTAACATAAGAAATTCTCATAAACTAATTAGACTGACCAATATTTTCAAAGCATGACCATGATTTTTAGGAATTAAATTAATTATAAGATGCAACTAGGATTTCATAGCTGTATACTATTTCATTTCTTCAATCAAATACAAGACATAAAACCACGTCAAATTAATGCAAATGGATAAAAATGAAATATTAATTTAAATAACTTTGAATCAGTCGTAGCAATAAGATGAGAAATGCCGAATTAAATCCAGCATGCGTCCCGGGGAGAAATTTTTTTTTTGTGTGATATGATTAACGGTCAAACGGAGCCGGCTGGGCGGCAAAACGGGTCCCACGGTTCATGTTTTGCCGCGTAATTTCAAAGTGGTTAGAGTTACTAAAATGTCCTCACTCTTTTGTCTTTACTCTCTCTGCATTTCCGGTTGCACACAGCTGTGGAGATGTTGCTATGTTAACTTAACCCCCAGTTTTGATTTCTCATACCAAATTGCCTTAAATCAGAACTGGTAAAAGTTTGTTTTTATATTTTTTTAAACTTTTCAATGCCTCTACTTGTATGTACCGTGTTTAATATTGATGGGGCAATTACTATAGACCCATTAAATTATGTCTGTCCTTTCACCATTTTTGAATGCTATTTTGACTGTAATTGTAAAAAGACACAAGTACATAACACTAGACCCATAACTTTTTACGGGACTGCAAAATTCATAAGACTTTGATTAAAATCTCTATTAACTAATTCACAATATATAATAGATATTATATTTTGTTAACTAATACTAATTTCTTACAGCAACCTTTTTTTCTTTTTTTTGAAAAATTCGTAAAGTATTTTTTTTTTCTTTGTAAAATATAAAGGGTCACATTCGTCATTTTACAAGCTGCCGTCCGAGACTTTTCGTTCCGGCAAATTGAATCAGTTACTGATATTCAGTTAACGTCATAAACCCCACAAACAGAGCAAGCTTTCGAGCATCTCACTTCCATTGCCACCGCTGCCATGACCACCGTAACCGCCACCACTCGATCTCAGATCCTTCGCCACACCACGGCATTCATCTCGAGCGTCCTTTCCCAATCCGAACTCCGCCGCCACCTCATTGCCACTCTCCACCGCGAAACGCCGATTTCCAACCAAATCACCTTGAAACACCTGAACCTCGCCGCGGACAGTCTCGAAAGCGCAATCTCCTACTCCAGCCCCGCCATCCGCATCTCCTCCCTCACCATTGCCGAGAAGCTTCTCCTTCCTCTCCCTGAATACCCTGTCTCCTCCTTCCTTCTCTCCCTCATTCGCAACCTCTGCAACCGCCCAATCGAATCCGCCATAAGCCTCCTTCGAATTTTCCATTCGAAGCCTTCCCTAGCCCGATCCGAAATCGCGCCGGCTCTCTACGAAAACCTCTTTTCTCTCCACCTCTTCCCTGTTTTCCGGTGGTTCGATGAAGAGAGAACACGAATTTTGTCCTCAGCTTCTGCGAGTTTGAACCATGACAATACGATTGATGATAACTCGGTTTGGGACGAGTCCGTGGTCATGCCTTGCACGAAATCGTTGTCGAAGATGAGCGGAGACCAAGCCTCGAAGCTGAGGGAGTTGGAGAGAGAGTACCAAGAGGTTCTGAACGAGAATTGCAGAGTTTTTGCAGAGTATTTCAAAGAGGTTTTGGTGAATGAAAATGGAGACGCGTCAATTAGTCCACCATTGTTGATACTGAAGAGCGCCAGAGAAGGTGACAGTAGGGAGAAGAGAGAGGAGGAGATACGAATGCCTGTGTTGGAGAACGGACGGTATAATGTAATGTTGTATTCCACTATATGCTATATACTTGTTTACGAATTTATTGCTTTTTTATAATCAATTTGATAAGTGTTTACCTTTGTTATCTTAATATATTGTAGTACTGATAGAATTTTATGTATGATATCTAGATAAAAAAATCACAACTTTCATGTTTCATGTGTACTAACCATTAACCAACATGGAGATCAGAAGTTTTTTTCTTAAATAGCTTTCAAATTATTGTAAAGTTAGAATGCTCATTCACTTTCTAAAACGTTCTAAATTTTTTTATTTTTTTTGGATTTTAAGATAATAGAGGGTTACTTGTAAAGGCAGCTAATCTTTTGGAAGATATGCCTCAACTTTGGAAGGATTGGCCAGCTTTTTTGGCACTTTTCTACAATTAAGTTAACAATAATCGGGTCAATTTTGAAAATTTTGCTGGCCTGGGTGATTTTAAGACCTCCTTTATAGTTTATACTAAGAGAGAATGCTAAAATCTCATATGGGGAAAAATGGAAAAAGAAAAGCTTATTGAATTGGCTTGTTGGGTCAAGTTTGCACTTTGCAGCAAACAAGAGAAGTAATGGTTCTTTGCTCATTTAGAGAAGATTTTTTCTCCAGCATAATAATGGAGTTCATGATGTTTCACTATTTAGCGAAACCTTACCATGCAGATTTCATTTAAATTGGAGCTACTTAAAATTTGTCAGGAGTAGTACATACTACATAGTCACGGTCCGTGATTTTCTAAACCAAATGAATGAATGGATGATTTTTGTTTTGTGATACTTTGTTTTCTAATAGCTAGGAAATAAATTTGTATTTGAACTGAGGCCCCTAGACTGGAATATATGATTATAGGGACAACTAGGAGTTTCTTTTGCATTTGGTTTGACAATTTCAGGCACATGAATTTCATGATCATTCTGTCACTTTTTTTTCTACCATCTGATTCGTGCAGCCAATATGGTCCGAAAGGGAAGCATCTATTGAATTTTTGAGCAGCAGTTCTAGCAGCAGATCCTCTCACGCATCATTTTATCCTCAAAGAGTCTCTACGACAATCCTCAAACCCCAAAAATCTTCAAAAAATTGGACAACACAAGTCTATTTACACTCGGCCACTGAAACTGAGTTTTCTTTAAATGAGAATTTTATTTGTTCTTCCTCAGACTCTGAAGCAGAAAACGAGGTAATTGATGATACCAAGAGGGGAAAAAAATCCAATGAGGACTGAATTTTCTATGCTTGTTCTTTTAGTTCTTTAAATGCTTAGTGATGTATCTGTGTCCTGTAGGAAAAGGACAAAAATATGGCATTGTTGGAGCCTCAACAAAGCCAAACCCACGAACAAATGCAAACCATCTTCAAACAATCCACGGGGTACGTCATATTTAAATGCCATTCTTCATTATTTCGTGGTCTGCGGCATTTTCGTAAACTTGGATTCTTTCTGCTTCTAGTTCCCCAGATTATCCTATGGCAGACTTCGATAACCCTCCCTATGGAAATGGGAAACATACACCTCCAAAGGACTTTGTCTGTCCAATAACAAGTAACATATTTGATGATCCAGTGACTCTTGAGACAGGTCAAACATATGAACGTAGAGCTATCGAGGAATGGTTCAATAGAGGGAATTCAACTTGTCCTATTACTCGCCAGAAGCTGCAAAATACCAAGCTACCTAAAACAAATTATGTGCTCAAACGCCTAATTGCTAGCTGGAAAGAACACAACACAAATTCGGTTCCTCCACCACGTGAGAGTCCATACGAAAATACCGAGGCAGTAGTGAAGTCAACAATGCCTTCAACTTCTCCTGATAGTGTTATAACACAAGCCACCTTGGATGGGATGATTAGTGAGTTACGCAACGCAATCAATAATCTGTATATGTCAGAGATTCTCGAGGAATCTGAAATGGCCGTGCTTCAAATTGAGAAGTTGTGGAGAAGAGTGAATCTGGGAGTGGATATCCATAGCATGCTATCAAAACCTCCGATAATCAATGGCTTTGTGGAGATCCTTTTCAATTCTGTTGAGCCCCAGGTGCTGCAAGCAGCAGTTTTCCTTCTGGCCGAGATGTGCTCTAGAGACAATGCTGTTATTCAGACCCTTACGCGTGTGGACACTGACGTGGAATGTATCATGGCTCTTTTCAAGAAAGGCTTGACAGAGGCTGTTGTGCTGTTGTATCTCCTAAAACCTTCCACTATAAGTCTTGCAGAGATGGTCATGGTGGAGTCTCTGATAACAGTTTTCTATAAGAAAGAGGAAGACTTGGTTAAGATGTGTTTAAAGCCCAAAACAGCTGCAGTGCTTTTACTGGCACGGATTATTGGAAATGGAAACGGTGGAGAGATGAATGCATCTTCTGTTGTCAAGACTGTGCTCTCTGAAAAAGCAATTGGAAATATTATTGGCGGTTTGGGAGTTGAGTGGGCAGAGGAGAGGATTGCTGCAGTGGAGATCTTATTGAGATGCATGCAAGAGGACGGGACTTGCAGGAACACCATTGCTGATAAAGCAGAATTGTCTCCTATTTTGGAAAGCTTCATGGGTGCAGCTGATGAGGAGCGTTTTAAGATTGTTCAATTTTTTTATGAGTTAGTCAAGTTAAATAGGTATATCTCTTTCATTTACATGTTTACATTAATTAAAGTTAAACTAATCTACTTTTTATGTCTGATCACTTCCGATTGGGTTCCCTCCAGGAGGACATTCAATGAACAAATCCTTCACATTATAAAGGAAGAAGGACCTTTTAGTACAATGCATACACTCCTTATTTATTTGCAGACAGCCCTTCAAGACCAATGTCCAGTCATGGCTGGCCTTTTACTCCAACTTGATCTTCTGGTATGAATCTTTGATGCTCACTAAATCTTAAAGATAGGAACTAATTGTATGATGTCTAATTATGCTATCTTTGTATTACTGCCTTTAAAGATAGAAATCTGTGGTAATATGGAGTTAATATTCATCATGCCATTTGTAGGTAGAGCCAAGAAAGATGAGCATATACCGTGAAGAGGCGATAGATACTCTTATTTCATGCCTGAGAAACACAGATTTCCCTGCTTCCCAATTAGCAGCTGCTGATACAATCATGTCACTGCAAGGAAGGTTCAACTTCTCTGGAAACCCTCTTACCAGAGAAGTCCTTCTTAAACGTGCAGGTATTGACAGAAGTTCCAGACGTCTTGTAAAGGTGGATCAGATCAGCAACTTCTGCCCAGAAATTGAAATAACTGTAGTAAAGTTCTTCAAAACCCTTCCTGTATTTTGAGTTTCTGCTTGCCAAACATTCTTTCTGATTGCTTATTTTTTGTTTGGCATCAATCATGATGTTATTTTAAAGATAATGCTATAGAGTACTTTGTGTATTTATTATTCAATTCGAATCAACAGGAAGAAGAGAAGGCAGCAGATGATTGGGAAAGAAAAATTGCATCTGTTCTGGCGAATCACGAGTTCGGTATACTTTTTGAGGCTTTAGCAGATGGCATGAAGAGCCGAAATCCAGAAATACGTTCAGCATGCTTTCTATCAGCTACGTGGCTCATATACATGTTGACCAGACTACCAGATACGGGGATTCAAGGAGCAGCCCGTGTCTGCTTGCTGAAGCAGTTCATAACTAAATTAAATTCTGCTAAGGACATAGAAGACAGAATCCTTTCTATGCTTGCTCTCAATAGCTTTCTTCATTTGTCTGGTAAGTTTCACTAACAAAGCCATTTATTGCAACCTTCATTTAAAAAATACGGTACAACTAGATAATAACAAGCAAAAATCTTGTCTAAGAAGGAATAGCTGCAGATTGGCAGTTCCTGGAAGCATGATAAATCACTCAAATACAGAATTCAACATAGATTTAAATCAGATACTGTCTATGTTATTGTTGGCTTCTTTATTAGTATATTATTTCAAAAAGATGAAAATAGTTTCTGTCTACATGAATCTATGAGCTTTTTAGTAGATTTACGTGTTCAAACTCCTGCATTTCATTGTTATGTGAAGTAGAAAAATGGTCATCGTACTTGATATTGTGAATTTCAGATGGCTTACGGGAACTAACTTCCTATACTAAGGATATCTTAAAAGGTTTGAGAGAGCTAAAGAGATTCTCTCCCTTGGCATCTGAAATGCTAGAAGTTCTGGTTGAAGAGAATGAATCTAAAGCAGTAAGTTTGGTGTATTCTTAATCCATTTTCTACTATTGGCATGGACGATGATTTAAATTTCTTTATTGGAACAGGACATTTGGATACATAAAGAGCTAATTCAAGAAGATTGCAGTGAGAATGGAGAAGTGCTATCTGTCATTTGCTTTAAGGATAAAACTTTTTCTGGCCATACAGATGGAACAATTAAGGTAATTAGAGTTAGTATTGTATGCAAATGATAATGAATAATAATTTTAATTATAGAAACAAACATATTTTATTGTAGTCTGCACGAGAACAGATTTCTTGTATCTGTTGTAGTTTATTTAAATATTTCTTTCCTTAGAAAAATACCAGAAAATAAATTATTATATGTCGATTTGTAAAATTACCATAGAGATGAAATTAAGTACAAGAAAGACCTAAATACATAAAATTTACTCTTATCAATTAAATTAAAATTCTTTTTCTTGATAATGACCTAATCTCTTATTCTACTATCCTTTAGAGGATACACGTGTAATTCTTAAGTTCTCTTCTTTCAAATTTTGAATTCAAATTCTTTTTCGTTAATTATGCTTAGATATTTTATAATTTTAAATATTTTTCTCTTAATCTATATTTTTAAATTCTACATGAATTTAAAGACATCTATGTAATGCAAAGGATACTTGCTAGTATATATCTATCTATATGTATGTCCGTTTGCTTGGAAGATTGAATAGCTTGTGTGTGTGAGACAAAAAAGAGTGGATTTTTACGCCTCTTGCTTGAAAGAATGAATAGCTTGCAAGACCATATTAATGGTTTTATATCATACTTATCTCTCTTTGTTTTTTGGATACATATATCATACTTCTCTAACAGCTTGAAAAATGATAAGACATACCTGAGCATTAGCAAAATATTTGGGTCTCGGTTGCATATCATAGAATGGATTTACTTGATTGAATGGCTCTTACCGTAATATAAGCTTACTGGCAAATACTTTGCGACTTCTGAAGGTCTGGACATTGAAGGATAGCTCATTCCATCTGTTGCAAGAGATCCAAGAACATACTAAAGCTGTGACAAACTTGGCGATTTCTGAATCTGGTGACAGGCTATACAGTGGTTCACTTGACCGAACTGTAAAGGTAAAATTTTCTGCAGTTACTCTAAACTCAATGTCAGGCAGCCTGCTAACATAGGTTTTGTTTCGTTGAAGAACAGGTCTGGTCTATTGGAAAGGCAGCAATACATTGTGTACAGGTGCATGACATGAAGGACCAGATTCATAATTTAGTTGTAACCAATAGCATAGCTTGTTTCATTCCGCAGGGGACTGGTGTCAAGGTACTCGATGAAATTATAAATACATGTTCTTCTTTGAATTGGCGGGGTGGGGTCTTATTATGAATGCCTTTCTGTCACGCATACACAGAGAACATTAAGTTGCACCTTTCCTTTCCTATATATTGCTCACGCACGAACTGGGTAGCAACAGACTCTGCTACTTCTTCACCCCTAATACTGAAAATGCTAAACAATTAGTTCATACATACTAACTAAAAGAAGCAACATCATTATGTACTGAAATCACTTTTCTCTTTCATCAGGTTCATTCATTGAACGGAGAATCGAAGTTGTTAAATTCTAATAAATATGTGAAGTGCTTGGCTCATGTTCGTGGGAGATTATACTGTGGATGCCACGACAGTAGTGTTCAGGTATCAAGGTTTTAGAAGTGCGACATAGTCTAAATCCAATGTGATGCTATCTCAACATTCTTGTAATGATATTCTTGTGATATTTCAGGATATAGATTTGGCCACGGGAACAGTCAGCACCATTCAAAGTGGTTCTAAAAAATTACTTGGGAAAGCAAATCCTATTCATGCGTTGCAAATTCATGGTGATCTTATATATGCAGCTGGCTCTTCCTTGGATGGATTTGCTATAAAGGTATCTCACAGGCATATGATAAAATAAATTACATTTCTTGCTAGAAACATAGGGATTTTCATGATTTATTGAATTTCGAAGCATAGAAATTTTTGAGCTAGTTGATGCTAACTGTTTTACACATATATGTGTCAAGATATGGAACAAATCCAATTACAGTATGGTTGGATCACTGCAAACTGGATCGGAAGTGCGGACTATGGCAGTGAGCTCAGAATTAATTTATTTGGGGTGCAAGGGAGGAGCTGTGGAAATTTGGGATAAGAAAAAGCACAATAGAGTTGACACGTTACAAATGGGTACGAATTGCAAGGTTATTTGCATGGCCCTAGACAGCCATGAAGAAATTTTGGTGATTGGAACTTCAGATGGCCAAATTCAGGTACTTTTTTTTTTTTTTTTGATAAACAATTCAGGTACCTTTTAATTCATTCAATAAATGAACCTATTGTTTGAATTTTAATCTTCAATTGATTATATTCTATTCTATTTCATACCTTAAGTAGCATCTGACTGTCTCCAAACCCAATAATGATAGAAGACTCTGCACTTTATACTAAAAAGTTTTTATATATGTCATCTACTTATCAAGTAGCATTTATACTTCTTCCAAATCATATATAAACAAAACTGTAAAAATAAAGTCTTTATTAACAGTTAAAAAATATCTGGTAATTGCAGGCTTGGGGAATGAATTAAGAGAGGATGCTTCAAAGTACTGGTACAGGAAGACAAATATGAACTTACCTGACAACATTAAATTCATTAAACCATAGAAATGCTTTCATTTTTTTAGGTTCGTTGTGAGCTGTATATAGCTCAAAGGTCATACATACAAGTGCCTTGCTTGTACATAGATTGACTTACTATGTAGATATATGATTGGTTTGATATATAAGCATGAGATTTTCATTTTATGCTTTCTTCTTTTTTATATTTCTTTTCTTTTCTTGTTTTGCTTAAGGGTATGTTTTGATGGGAGGTTTTATTAGGGAAAGAATAGGTGGGAAAATTTCTCCTTATTTGTGAATATTCTAAAAACCTATCCCCTCTTGCCTTTGATTGATGGTTAATGCTGTCTAAGCATTATTATTTATTAAGAATCACTCAACAATCATATCACAATTAATATTATCGTCAAATAACTAAGATGTTTCATCAAAAGCAATACAAAATTTTCCTTTTCTTAATTACTCTAATGATATGTCAATTATATATATATATATATATATATATATATATATATATATATATATATATATATATATATATATATATATATAATAAGTTATTTTCTTGTAATTAGGTCACATTAACTTGTCCACTGCTCTAGAAAAAAAAGTTTGTCTCCAGCTTCATGGTCACACATTTATTCGATGCTTGAGCAGGTGAAAACGTATTGCTAAAAGAAACAGTTTTAACGCTCTTAACGGGATTAGTTTTAGAGTAAATGAATTGTTATGTTACATGTAACATAATAATTCCTATTCTCATGATGGAGAAGAGAGAGGAAAGTGGGGAGAGAAAAATTGAAAAATGAACTCACATATAATTGTAAGAATAGAAATATTTTATCACATAATATAACATAACAATTTATTTACCCAGTATTTCCGGGGAACTGAATTTTTCTAAATTTTAAATTTACGGATATTATCATAAATTGAATATTTATATTTTTGAAAATCGAGACACCTAAAACCTTAGATTTGATGTTTTAAGCATATAGTACCATACATATCATCAATGACATCTTTTTTATTATATATTAGAACAATTATCAAACACGCATATTAAAATGTCAAAATAAAGGGAAATCTACGTTTGTTTTTTGTATTTAAAAAAAAAAAAACTTTACGCTACTAGGTAGTAAAACTTTTTAAACTTTTATATATTAATCAAAATTAATTTTAACAACGATGCGGTTATTCACATTAATAGCATTAACATTAATGACATTTTTATCTCAAATGATACCGTTATTTACATAAAAAAAATCTCATTGAATTTTCATTTTCACCATCCATTTTATTTTTGAGAATAAATATATATATATTGATAATATTTATTTTTCCATAGAAAATTTATTTATGACACATTCACATAAAGGTGAATATATATATATATATATAGTTGTCATTTGTAATGTAATTAATTAGTATGACTTCTTAAACTACAACAATTAAATAGAGGGAAATCAACATTAGGATGGAGATAAAAATATCTCTCTCTAATAAGTGGTGATCCTCAAAACAAAACAAAATGTAGGTTGATATGGCATCTATGATCTATGTGACCGGGGAATCTGGCTAGGAGTTACAAGAGAGTACACGAAGTTTTCGTTACGCCGAGGGGATCAAATGTACTGTTATAATAATAGCTATGTTTATTTGTTTGTATGTATAAAGGCCAGTTCATCGTTCCTTGAAATGAGATAAATCAATCTTTTCCTCCCCCCTTTGAGCCTTTGATCTGTCGTCATTGGACTCCTAAACTAACCTTTACGTTGCTCTGAGTAGCATATATATTGTATAACTTATTCTTCCACTTCAAGCTAGTTCAAGGTGGGCCATAGAAACCGTATTTGAGCGAAACAAATATTTTAGATACATCCGTTGCACAACTGATTTGGCGTGACGGGTCAATCAAAATAACGCATTTTCTATGATTTGTATATAGAAAAGAGAAAGAAAAAAAAATTAATGCAAAGTGCCAACTTTTGAATAAAAATACTAAAATGCTCATGAATTTGAGACCAATTAGAATGCCAAAATTCTTCTCCAAATAGGATAAAAAAAAAAAAAAAAATGCCAAAATTCTTCCATCTATGAAGTCCTCGCAACCATGGGAGTTAAAATTGAAGTTAGTTCAGAAACTTCAAATCTTTCTTTGGGGTTTTATTCAGTTACACACTGTAAAAGACACGAACATTTTGATCCCTTGACCAAACAAACAACGTGAAAAGCGCATTAACAGCAAGACACACACACCCCTTAACAACACTGTAATGTGCTTTTTCTGAAGGCTTACACTGTTTCCCTTTCCTACAAATGATAGTGTTCATATTCTTTAGCTAGCCAGCCCACATATATATAAGTGCAGAAATTGGTAAGGGATAGAAATAACGTGCGTGATTATCTATGATACGATGCCATTTTAAGGTGTCAAATAGTAATATTCTGTCATATGCAAAAGTGTAGTTCAGAAGACAAGAAATGGGAGAGCCGTATATAGAATAGAACCTTCCTGATACGACAATAAATTGGATGAAATCGAGGCCTTCCTGCACAGAGCAGCAACAAGGTGAGAGATTTTGCGTGTGGAAAACAAGAGCTTGTTGTCCCCACCTATGTGTTTAAAACAAAGCTCTTTTATTGCTTCAATTTTATTTTGTGTATAACCTTTTCCATGCGTATCAAAGAAGAAAAATGGAGATGTCAATGGAGCAAAAGAAAGCCACCGAACATGTTGTAAGGAAAAAGGGTGGTTACAGAACCATGCCCTTTATCATAGGTGATGACCCTTTTCTTTACATACATCATGTATTGTATATCTTGTAGTGACCATTTTTAGTGAAGTATATATTGTTAGAATTGAATATCCATCCAGATCCAAGAGACAACCACAAAAAAATATCTATGAAATTTTTTGCTATAAAACTTGCTCTTACTTGCCCTTTCTCCTTTTATCTTGATTTACAATTCATACAAACTATTAAAGGTTATTTATAAGCTATAAAACTGATCAACATAACTCCATACAAAATACCCTTGTTACTTTATAACTGACTCATTAATATTTTAATTGACATAACTGACTCATTAATAAAAAATAGACATTTAAAATTTATCCGAGCATATATCATATGTTCTAACCAGTTGTGATTTCCAACTTCTTTTTTCTTCTTGTAGCAAATGAGACATTCGAAAAGGTTGCGAATTTCGGACTCCATGTAAATATGATTTTGTACATGTTACAAGAGTATCATCTAGACCCTTCAACTGCTGCTATCATAATATTCCTGTGGAACGCCTTGTCCAATTTTATTCCCATCTTTGGTGCTTTCCTTTCTGATTCTTGCGTTGGACGATTTCGTGTTATTGCATGGGGAACATTCGTCGACCTTGTTGTAAGATAATACTATACCCCTATAGCGTATGAACAATGAAAAAGTACTAATTAAGCAAAATAGACTTTTAAAACTGGAATTTCTAACATGTTGGTTTTGATCTTCATTTCAGGGATTGGTTGTGTTGTGGCTCACTGCAATCATTAGGCATGCAAGGCCTCAAGAATGTCATGCAGAAACTTGTCCAAGTCCAACGGGATCTCAACTCATGTTTCTTTTCTCTTCTCTTATTCTCATGGCTTTTGGAGCTGGTGGCATTAGGCCATGTTCCTTAGCTTTTGCTGCTGATCAAATTAACAACCCTGAAAACCCACGAAATGAGAGGATCATGAAGAGTTTCTTCAATTGGTATTATGTTTCGGTTGGCTTTTCAATAATGGTTTCTGTCATATTCCTAGTATACATTCAAGTTAAAGCAGGATGGATTGTGGGTTTTGGGATTCCAGTGGGGCTTATGTCATTTTCTGCTATCATGTTCCTCTTGGGTTCTTACATGTATGTCAAAGTGAAACCAAACAAGAGCTTGCTCACTAGCTTGGCCCAAGTAATTGTAGCAACCTGGAAAAACAGACACTTAACCCTGCCTCCAAAAAACTCCGACCTTTGGTATTTCCACAATGGCTCTAATCTTGTTCAACCAACGGACAAAGCAAGGTACCAATTTCTCATATTCAACTAACACCAAATACACTCCACTTGATTAAGGATATTAGTACACAAAAAAAAAAAAGATATACCATCTTTACACAAAAAGTATATTAGACTATTACAAAGATTTATTAATGTATATTAATTAATGGGTTTAATAGCTCTTCGGTTGCACAACTCTTCAAAATTTGTAGCAACACTTACTAATTCTTCATAACTAAAAAGACACAACTTCCGTATCCTTTTTTTTTTTGTTAACAACTCTTCACCGAACCGGAGCAGTGGTATAATTATCTACTGAACAAATTCCTAGGGACATGACTAAAACACTTCACAAATAGCCTCTTTGCAATTATGCAAAAATTTAACCCAACAAAATCAACTCCACCCTATACTCGCTAGTCGGGTTTAACGGGGAGTGATTTTTTTTACCAAAAAAAAGATATACCATCTTTACACAAAAAGGTATATGAGATTATTACAAAATTTATTAATATATTATGTAATGGGTTTAATAGCTGAGGTTGCTACAAGGAAAATTTGCAGTAACCCCACACTCGCTAGTCGGGTTTAATGGGGAGTGATTTTTTTTTTTAATTTCAGAATCCGGCTCCGTATCGTACTATAATATATTTGCTGCAAGTTTTTCCATTAGCAATCACATCAGAAATGAGGAACCCTTAATTAATTCATATTTGATTCTGCCTAGGTTCTTGAACAAGGCTTGCATAATTAAGAATAGAGAGAAAGATTTGGACTCTAATGGGATGGCTGTTGACCCATGGAATCTGTGTACAGTGAGACAAGTAGAGGAGTTGAAAGTTATAATAAAAGTCCTTCCCATTTGGTCCACTGGCATCATACTTGCTACTGCCATAAACCAACAATCATTTGCTGTAGTTCAAGCTGGAACCATGGACAGGGTCGTGTTCAATTTGAACATACCACAGACCAGCTTCAGTGCGTTCACAATCATCACTTTGACACTATGGATTGCTATTTATGACCGCATTATAGTTCCCTTGTTATCAATATACAAAAAAGGACTCAACGTTAAGCAAAGAATGGGAATTGGGCTAGTGATCTCATGTTTGGCCAATATGGTGGCAGCATTGGTAGAGAAGAAGAGAAGGAATGAAGCAATAAGAAAAGGGTTTATAAACAATCCAAATGGAGTGGTTAACATGTCTGCTATGTGGCTTGTGCCCCAATACTCTCTATTTGGCTTAGCTGAGGCTTTCAATGCCATTGGACAAATAGAGTTCTATTACACTCAATTTCCTAAAACCATGTCTAGCATTGCTATTGCTCTTTTTACACTTGGCTTTGGGATGGGGAATTTGGTGGCAAGCATTATCGTTAAGGTTGTGAAAGATGGGACAGTGAGAACAGGAGAAGAAAGTTGGCTATCATCAAACCTCAACAGAGGGCACTATGATTACTACTATGCTCTCCTTTTCATTCTGAGTTTGGTTAATTTGTTCTACTACTTCATATGTAGTAGGGCTTATGGGAGTACTGAAGATATACAAATTTGGGATGAAGAGGTTGACACAAAATTAGAACCTGAGAGAGACTTGACACAAAATGAGGAAGAAAAGATGTAATGAAACGAAGAAGGTTCTCTTCTATATGGTCTTATATATTGGTGTACATAGTACTTCATCACTCAAGATTTGAATTTCTTAAAACTTCTCATCAGGTGTGAGTACAATATTAATATGCTGTCCCTCAAGCTAGAGAAAGCATTGAATGTGCACTACTCTTAATGTTGTGTCACACACACTTGGAACTTGGAAGTCGTAATGAGTAGTAACGTGTATCTGTACTCTGTAGTGATTGAAAGAACAGAAGTATTGTGTGTGGAGGATGTGGTGCTTAATATACACATCCATTGCAATTGCATCATCAATATCTACTTTTGATACGGACCTTGTTTTGTAAATGCATCAAGCTTCAGGTGATGTATCCTTATGTTTTCATTGTAACGGATGTAAAATAGTATATGCAGTTGTTATTCACTTCACAAACTTATTAAGAGAACTATAATTATTATTATTATTCATGAAATGAAAAAGTTTTCCTTCGCTATTACACTGGGTTTGAAATTAGCCTTTAGAGAATAAATAGTAATATATTATGGGTTAATCCTTTGGGTATAACTATTACACTGGGTTTGAAATTTTGTGATATTTTGCGATATTATGCAATATTAAAAGGTAATTCATATTTATATTTAAAGCGATCATAAAATGAGAAAAGAAATCATCTTCACTAATTTAGAAATTGTAATATATAATTAATGTTAATTCTCATTGATATACATCAAAACTAATTAATATTAATAAAAATAAATATTAATAATACCTAATATAATCTTGGCTGATGAATTATGTTGTCTGAGCGTGTAAATACTAAATAGCCCAACTGGCTGAGATGCTAACTTAGGGCCGGTTTAACCAAAATCTGCTTTTTTTTTCCAGAAAAAAAAAAAGTGCTTATGCTACAAAATTTATTTGAATATCTGCGTTACAAAAAATAAAAAATCATAAAAAAAAGTTAAAAATCTACTCTCTTTTTTTAGCTAAAAATTGTATCTTCTAAAAAAAATAGAATTCAAAAATCAATTTTTTTTTCAAAACCTAAATATTTTTTAAAAATCTGAGTAGTTTTAATTTTTGTAAAAAAATACTTCTAAAATAAATAAGGCATAAAAAAATATTTTTTTTCAGAAGTTCATTCAAACTGGCCTTAATGTCGACCGGTGGTAAGGCAGTAAAATCTCTATTAGAAAGAACTAAAATTTAGGGGATATTTTTGGCACTCTTGTATTATGCATATTTGGTGTATTTCTTTTAAAGGTAAAAGTTGTTTTTAAGTTAAAGTTAAAAAAAAAATAAAAAAATTCGATAATTGCATAAAATTGTTTTTGGAATTTTAAAGAGAAAAGATGAAATGATTTGTTATTAGGATAAATCATAAATTTAGAATAAAGAGAAAACTAACAAATAAATATGAAAACTCCAAAAAAAATTACATACATCTTTAAAAAATCTCTAGAAAGTTTTAAACTTTTTCCTTTTTTATTTATTATAAAAAAACTCTTTTAGAATAAAAACTTTTATAAAATAATTTTTGGCTTAGCTTCTCTTTATAAAGAGAAGTGAAGTTAAAAATAAAAAATACTCCAAAGGGGTACTTCTTTCATTATAATTATTGTTATTAAGTGTAAGGATGATGGTATAAAAGGTTGACTGATGCTCTAAGTATTAACTAAAGAATCTTGGTATAAAGAATTAATATTTGGGAAAACTTCAAAAAAAAAAAAAAAAATCCCAACAAGTTTTCTCAAAATCACTTATCCCCTCCTCAAATTTTTTAATCATTTATCCTTTACTTAAACTTTTTTATCACTTACCCCTTAATTTGATTTTCCATCCAAAATTTTGTAAAATTTTTTAAAAGGTACCAAAATTACCCTTAATAGAAAAAAAGAAAACCATGATTTCCTCACCAACGCAGTTTTAGACAAACTCACATAAGCAAGAAATGAATGTAAATCAACGATTGAATTCTCCCTCTACTCTCAACGACACATAAAACAACGAAATAACACCTTTTGTATGTGTTCTGGATAATATCATATTGTTAAGCCCAAAAACAAGGCACATATGAAACATGGAACATTCCCCAGCTTTTCAGCTGCCCCTGCACAAAGGCAGGGGTTCAGCATGCCTAGCCTGAAAATGCTAGGCTGGCTAGGTTGACTAGAGATCTTGCTCTAAATACCCCCCTCTCACATTGAGGATGGACCTCTTCTTCTCCACTCAGCCTCTACGGCTGTGACGATTAAGATTTTACCTTAGCCACAACACACCCCCCCTTGAGCAATTGTGAATGCGGTATTAATAGCAATGAGATTTGCACGGAAACAATTATATAATTATACTTCATTTTTACAATGCTAGACATCTATGTACACCTTAGCCACTTCCACACACACACCCCTTGAGCACATACATGTTTTCTACTTGCCTTTCTCTACCATTGCTAATTTGGACACCCCTATATCAACATACTTCACCCTTCATGGGAGACATCTATGTACACTATCAGTACAGTATGTTTCCTTGGTAATATCATATGATTAAGGAAAAAAACAAGACATATATGAAACACACAATGTAAAGTTTTTCAGTGCAAGCAAAATAAAGTGCGACTATGAACAAATTTATAAGGTCAAAATTGTTGGTTATATAATAGTAGAAAAGCTTATAACAGAAAATGGAATATCTAAAATTGATGAGATGATGCATTTTTAATCATTTTATTTGAACAACGACACCAACAATGAAGGCGGTGTTTAATAGAAATGAGATTTGCAGGAAACAATTTTAATAATTACTAATTCTAATAATGCTACCTTAAAGAAAACATTCTGCGGGTTCATCTAAAACTACGTTTGTGAGAAAATTATGTTTTTATTTTTTCTATTAAGGGTAATTTTGGTTTTTTTTTTTTTTAAACTAACTATGTTAACAAAATCTTGGATGAAAAATCAAATTAGGTGGGTAAGTGATAAAAAAAATTTAAATAAAGGGATAAATGAATAAAAATTTCGGGGAGAGAATTAAGTGATTTTGAGAAAATTTATAAGGGATATTTTGAAGTTTTCCATAATATTTTGATAAGAGATAAATATGTATATCAATGGAGTTTTTTTGAGCGTGGGAGAAAATTAAGGGTATACGTATGTAGTATATGATTTCAGACTCAGTACTCGGTTTTCAACCCTTTGCATGTGCATAACCCTTTGCATGTGCATATGATGTGTTTATATTATTGCTATTAGTGCAATGAATATGATAAATTCCAATATTGAGGGTCATATGCAGTATTTTTGGTGTTTAAACCATCATTTTTTTTTGTGACAGTTTAAACCATCATTTTAAGGGATGAGATGTTGTGGATTTAATGCTTGAGTAAGATGTAAGATTACTAAAAAAAAAATTTCATATATTTTTTTCATATTAATTAACGAATAATGGATTAGTGGAATGGAGGGAGTGACCGTAACAATTATGATTTTTAAGATATGAAATATCATGAAGGTGTCATTTTATTAAGGGAAATACATTCTTTAATTACATGAGATAAAATTTTCAATAAATTCAAAATAATATTATTTTGGAATTATAAGAGTAAAAAATTATAATAATAAAAATTAATATAATTTTACAACATACTATAATTATAAAAATATCTTAATTTTCATAACAAAATAATATCATTTTAGTTTTTATTAATAATTTCTACTCTCACAATTATATATGGGTTCCATCTTTAATTTTTCTCTCTCCACTCTTCTTTCTTCCCTCTCCTCTGCATCGTGAGAGTAGGAATTATTACCTTAGATCAAGTAACATAACAATTCATTTGGATCTGGATCCTCTAATTTGAAAATCACATGACATGGTAAGGTGGGAAATCATAATCACACATAATCAATGATCATAAAAGAGGAGAGAAAAATAAAAATAAAATAAGTAATTATAAAATCATAATTATTAATTTAATTTTATATGATTGTGATCTTATCACATGATACGATGTTTTTATCCCGAGGATCCATTTCTTATTCATTTACCCTTTATTAATTGTCAATTTGTCATTAGAGAGTTGCAGCAGTGTTCTGATGCTTTAAAATAGGCTAAAAATGCTTAGCAGTAGAAAACTGATCGCACTCTGGAATACTTTCCAGTAGCAACAATAATACTTAAAAAGTAAAAAAATAAAAATAAAATTTTGCAAGATATTTTCATTATTGTATTTTGTATGCTACTTCGTATTGGATAATAAAAGAAAAATACACATTCTATCATGAGTATATAATATTTATTTATTTAAATTTAATATTAATGAATAAATATTAAATTTAAATATCATTTAAAATAACACAAAGTCATATCTTTTAATGAAAAAATGTGTGTCATTTTAAAGGATGTAAAGTTGTGTTATTTTAAATCTCAGAGAAAAGATATATAAACGTCGTCCGAGAGAGTTACAAAAATAAAAATAAATGTGTGGGTCTCACCTCTTTATAAGAGTTGAAAGATATAAGTTGTGTTATTTAAAAGGATAAACATTTTTTCCATTTTTAAAGAGTTAATCTTTTCTCATTTTACATAGAAAGAAACACACACACACAACTAAAAAGTGAGTATTTAATATTCTTTTGTCTTTTCACCTTTTTATTAATGAATAAATATTGTGTATTTAAAAATTTTCTCATGTAACATGAAAAAATTAATTTTTTTAAAAGTACAAACATTTTGTCTTAGAGAATGAAAAAAAAAAGTAAGAGAAGAGGGATTTATTAAGGGTTTATCATCTATCATTTAACATGAAAACAAAAATTTTTTTATACTCACAACATTTTGTGGATCCGTAGCAAAAATTAAATTATCATACAAAATGAATCCTTTAATATAATAGAATATTTTGTCTTAAAAAAACAAAAGATAACTCTTTAAAACCCTATAAATTAAAAAGTAAAAGAAAGTGGATGAATAAATGAAGAATAAAAGAAGCATGGGAAGAGAAAGGCAGCATTGGCCCTTGTTTCGTTTGGGAGTAAGATGGAGATGGAACCTCACCCTCCCACTCACCCCAAGAGCTGGAGCATCCATACCCGATCCGAGATCATATCCAAGTACCAGGTCATGGAACGGGTCGGGTCCGGAGCTTACGCCGACGTCTACCGTGGGCGTCGCCTCTCCGACGGCCTCACTGTCGCCCTCAAGGAAGTTCACGACTACCAGTCTGCCTTGCGAGAAATCGAGGCCTTGCAGATGCTGCAGGGTTCCCCAAACGTCGTCGTTTTGCACGAGCACTTCTGGCGCGAGGACGAGGACGCCGTCCTCGTATTGGAGTACCTGAGCACCGACTTGGCCACCGTCATCGGTGACGCCGCCAAGGCCAAGACCCCTCTCCCTCTTGGGGAGATCAAGCGCTGGATGATCCAGATTCTTTGTGGTGTTGACGCGTGTCACCGTAACATGGTCCTTCATCGAGATTTGAAGCCCTCTAATCTCTTGATTTCCGATCACGGTGTCCTCAAGTTGGCAGATTTTGGACAGGTATTGCAATCTCTCTTTTTTTCTTATTTATTTTTCTGTTAAGTCTCATAAAATGTTAATTTTGAAGCTTGAAGTTTTTTTACTCCTTATTACTTAGTTTTGTGCTTATATTCAAGTTATTCATTGTTGAAATTTGGTGATATTATGCTATTGTCAATTGTGTTTTATTATTGGCTTTAATGTTTTTAATGTTTCTACATTGATAGATAATAAGTTATTGGGTAAACTGTGTGTCATTTTAAGGATGTAAAATTGTGTTATTTTAAAAGAAAGAAAGAGATAGATAAAGGAGTAGAGAGAGTTCAAAAAAAAAAACTAAAGTCGTAGGTCCCATCTTGAACCTGTGAGGATAAACATTTTTTCTTAAGTTATTTACCTTCGCTGCTAAAACGGACGTAGTTTTTTTTTAGGTTGAAAGATTAAAAAATTATAATAAAAAATACTATTATAACCATGAAATAAATTATAATTACAAAAATACATCTTGATTTCCATTGACGTCATCTGGGGCTTAATAATTGATCGCAGAAAAAACGAATCCTTTATTATTATTATTATTTTCATGACAAGTTCATATATTTTACCTTCTCCCTTTTTTAATTGGGAATGAAATGTTTCATGAACTATTTTCTCAGGCAAGGATACTTATGGAGCCTGAATTTGATGCTATGGAGGAGAACCCACCACTACAACCACAACCATATGAACATGATGCTTGTAATCAGGAAAGTTCACTCCCTCATCCTGAAGCTTTTCCTCGGTTAGACAATTTAAGCCAAGCTGGATATGGAAATCAAGAGCAGGGAACCATTTCTCATGAAGAATATTTTAGAGTTTTAGATGAGATGAAAACAAAGAGCTCCGCGGATGACATTGATAAGGATACAAACATACCTGATGGAAATACTTCTTGTCTTGCAACATGCACAACAAGTGATCTAGATAACGATCCTTTGATAACTTCGTTTAGTTATGAAGTGAGGGAGGGTGAGGGTAAGGAACTTGGTTGTCTCACATCATGCGTTGGAACTCGTTGGTTCAGGGCTCCTGAGCTGCTCTATGGATCCATGGACTATGGTTTAGAGGTTGATCTCTGGTCTTTAGGATGTATCTTTGCAGAGCTCTTAACTCTGAAGCCCTTATTTCCTGGAACAGCAGATATTGATCAGCTCAGCATAATTATTAATGTTTTGGGCAACCTTGATGAGAAAGCTTGGCCTGGTTGTTCAAAACTTCCTGATTACGGAATAATCTCGTTTAATAAGGTAGAAAGCCCTACCGGTCTTGAAGCCTGCCTGCCCAACCGCTCCCCTGATGAAGTGTCTCTGGTCAAAAAACTGATTTGTTATGATCCGGCCAGGAGAGCTACAGCGATGGAGCTACTCCATGACAAGTACTTCAATGAAGAACCTCTTCCTGTTCCTGTTTCTGAGCTACGAGTTCCTTTGACCAGAAATGGAGAAGATGAGGATTGCCCTGGTGGGTTGCATGATTACAATGACATGGGTTCTGATTCTGATTTTGATGATTTTGGCCCTGTGAATATTACCAGAACTGGTACCGGTTTCTCCATGCAGTTTCCTTGAGCTTAAAGAATTAAAGGTACATCATATTCTTGGAACTGCCTTTGTTAATTGTGTTGTTCAATTAGTGTTTTATTGGCTGAACATCATCTGGAAAATCTTTGGTGAGAATATTGATAAGAAAATCTGTTTTTTTCTGTTTTGACGTTATGTGTGAAGAAAAAGGATTAATTATTGAAAATTAAGCATGGTGGATTATGTGTTAGAATGATATCCATGGTTGAAGTAATGCAATATCTTTCAACCTTATGAGTGGACTAAACTTCTAACTTATGTTGCCACTTGTCAAATTCTGCAGCCCTTCTGCAGCTGTAGATATATTATAAGGAGAGCCAAATGCTACATGTCCGGCTTCCCCCCCATCCCCATTTCACTTTAATACCTCAATCAAGACTGGAAGAAAATGGAAGGGCAATACCGAAGCAAGCATCGAGTGTCATGAATCCGTCAATCTTTGCTTTGTTCTGTATCGTGATTAGGTAAATATATTCTATATATATCATTTGTCTGTGTTCCAAATGGTGCATCCTATTATGAGTGCTTTAGGCCCAACTTAGAGTCCAATCCACCATCTCGTTACAAGATAAAGTATCCTTATCACTCAATACTCTCCTCACTCTCTCACAGAGCATATTGATATAATACTCTTCCATAAAACACTCACTCACACTTTGTGGAGTTTTTGGTCATTGTTCCACTCCTTTCTTGCATTCTTTGAGCACTTTCCTGCATCCTCTCACCAAAACCAAGCCACTTACACACACATCCTCCTTTGTTCCGATGTGTACACGGTTGCAAGAGCACGATAACACCTTGACTGACATGATTTGAGTACTGATCTTCTATACTAGTTGTTCATCCCAGTTCTTATAGAAACTTTGATCTCCCCTCTTTGGGTTGAACATCCACTCTCTGTCTCTCACCCACTACTCTATATCAGGTGGTAACTGAAAGTGAATACACGTTCTTGTGTAGCGGTGCAATCTGTTTCTCAAAATGAATGCCACTCTTGCTACGTTTGCATGCCTAAAGTCATTTGTAGATTTTTGTCTACGAAGTTTTCTATGTTCTTTATAGTGACTATTGTTGTACTTGTACACGTCCGATAATTGCAAACAATTCATACTTTTATTTTGAAGTTTATTCTTGCCACCTAATAGAGAAAGTGCATGGATTTAATGGCTTCAGCGAGCTTTAAGGTGTCTCTATTTATTTAAGGTTTATGATCTATCATTTAACATGATCACAAATTTTTTTTTACACACATAACATTTTGTGGGCCCCTAGTAAAAAAATAAAATAAAAATTCTGGCACGCAAAACGAATATCTATAACATAACACAATCATTTTTTCTATAACATAACTCTTATAAAACTCTTTATTTAATTGGATATGTTGAGTCCGAGATATTTGGACCGGAGAGAATGTTGCTTCTGGGCTTCTCTGGTGATGGTTTTTGGGGCTCCCCTTTTTATACTGGTGACTATAGAGTTGGTGGTGCATAAGGGTTCCAACACGCAAGTGAAGAATGAGAATGGGTATTGTTATTGTGAATAGGAAAATGCTTCGCCGAGAATTTGACCTACTCATGAAAATTCTCTATATTGCAAAATCGCGTTTGAAGTTACGAGAATCAATTCTTCCAATAGCCAATGTTATTTTGGTAATTGTGGAATTTGTAAGATAAGTTTTTCAGTTAGTATAAATTTATTCGCGAAAACTGGTGAATTTTAACTTTTCTGGCTAGTTAAATTAATTTTAAGTGTGAGATTCACTGGATTTTTAAATGATACTTGCATTTATGGTTTAGAAGAAATTATATTTGAATGTATGATAAAATCGATTATTCTAAATTTTTATTTTTAAATATTATTCCTAAACACAAATTATATTTTTAAAATAATTGATTCTTTCCAAATAACCTTATCCAATTCTTTAAAGTTTAAAATAGAGTTGATGACCAAAAAGAAGTGATCATGAATATGGCGATGGCGGTTCCTGGTGGAAGGTGCTTCAAGTGTGGACTTACTCCTCTTCAGTGTCCACGCCATTTCATTAATAAGATTCCAGATCAACATTATGGGATGCAACTTTTCACTTTTATGGCGTGTTTGGTAGGAGAGAAATTTTTTATTATCGGAGAAAAAATATATTCTAGAATATGGTGGGAAATTTGTTTGATAGGGTAATTTACAAAAAGGTGTTTGGTAAGTGCCAATTTTTCTGGAAAAGTTGAGTTATTTTTACTATTATTATATTTGGTTGTGTATTGAAATTATGAAATTATCCATTATGTTCAAATATTGAAGCACACTCTGCACAGGGCATTTTGGTCTTAAAATTACAAAATTACGATAGTAGATCCTGTGATGTTTGAGACAAGTTGTCAAATCATACTTTTGAGGTCACTTTGATCTTAAAATTGAAATGAGGGACTCCTCCATTTGCAAGATAAAAATAAGGGTTTAGTCACTGCAGATTGGAAAAACGTATAATAACATTTATTTTCATCAGAATACGTGTCCATATTTTGATGTGTTTTTTTTTCTTTTAGACCAGGATACGGTCCGTATCCTAGTGTTAATAATTTGTTATAATTTTTCTCATTAGTAGCGACAACAAAAATGAGGAGCCTTTAAAATAATACCATGGTTCAAAATGTATTTTATTTTTCCCGAGTCTAGTACAAACTGATTTTTATGGGCAAAATAATACAAAGGTATTTGTTAAATTTAACACGTACCAAACATTGTAACTATAACACTTTCCCAAGTATTCTATCAAATTCTCCACACCAAACACTCCCTTGGAAAGTATTCTATCAAATTCTCCACACCAAACACTCCCTTGGAGAATTTGATAGTATAGTTGGAAAAGTGTTATAGAAACATGTGAGAAAAAGGTAGACTCTTTGACATCAGTATCAAATTTGAAATTTGATATGTCAGATTTTAAATTTAACACTAGTGTTACACATGGGAAACAAAAAATACTTAGGATAATTAATATGTAGTCATATCAGCAAGTAATTTATCGGGAGCTGTAATTAAATAAAAACTTTAAGTAATTACCTGTTTATTCGTCGTGGTTGAAATAATAACTAGCAAGTATTACAACAGAAACAAAAGTCATGCATGGGTCCTACAATTTTCACACATCTGATTATGAATTATTTTCATGTTCCAACCAATTTCTTAATCAGTTTTCATGAATATTTTCTAATATTTTTGTTTGGAAGGTTTGGTTCCTTTCCTTTCTCTGTCTCTTCTTCCTTCTGATCCCTTGAAAATACCCAGAATAATACTAACCATTGTAACACACAGGGAGAACAAAAACTTAACAGGGACTGCACGTTATGCAAGCTGCAATGCTCATCTTGGGATTGGTAAGTCAGAAAAAGATATTAACCCCTTCAGCCCAAATGAATTTCAACTCTATTTCATTTAATATATTTTTTTGGTAAAGCAAAGCACGGATGATTTGGAATCATTAGGATACGTACTTTTGTACTTTATCAGAAGGTATGGCATTCTTCTCTATCTGTTTTTCTTGGGCAAGTATTTTCTCCATAATCCAATATCTGTTGTGATGATACAATAAATGGTTTTATATTTTTCATTTAACATGAGAATTCAAACTTTCCTACACATTCTTATATATCTCCGTTTTACATGCCTACATTTTTTTTTCTAACACATGGGTCTCACATGCTTTTTATCTCTACAATATGAATCTCAATTCTCATTTAACATAGAAATATAAAACCCTATAATAAAATGTCTTAACTTTTAAATGATTAAGTATTTGTGTTTAGCCTTCCTTGGCAAGGTGTGAAGGCTGCAACAAAGAAACAAAAGTATGATAAAATATGTCAGAAGAAATTATCAACTCCTATTGAGGTAAGTGTCTGGGCATTAATCTCTGTTGTGCAGGTTCCCCCTTCCCCTTCTTAAATAATGATGTACTTATTTTTTTGTTATTTTCCATAGGTACTATGCAAATCTCATCCTGTAGAGTTTGCTTCATACTTCCATTACTGCCACTCTTTGACATTTGATCAGCGACCTGATTATGGATTCTTGAACCGCCTATTTCGAGACCTATTTGCTCGAGAAGGTGATTATTCTTTTAATTTTTTTGAGTATTATAAAATAAATAAATTGCACAATTGTGTTGATATTGTTCTGGAAAAGTATCTTTGGGCATGGACATTATTATTACAATTAAAAGTTGGGATTCAACAAGATTTCTTACTAGGAGATCAAAGGGAAGGTAATACTTTTTCTTTAAATAAAAATACAAGGAAATAATAGGGAAACAGACAACATCAATTTGAAAGTCCCTCAATCCTATGTCTTGTATATGTGAGGCAGGTTATTTCATGATCTTACACTTGTAAAAAAGTTGAAGTTTGAAAAGGTTGGATTTTCTGTCTGTGATCAATTTTGTTTAAGAGGAATGGCTTACAGTTTGGATTTCCATATTGCTTTATTAACAAGCTTGAAATGAGAATTGCTTTTGACTCCCCATTTGTTCATTTATTTTTAAGTCTGCCTAATTGTGTTTTGTTTGGTGCCTTTTTTTCATTTTTGACTATTTTGTATTCCATGTTTTGCACTATTCTCTAGCTGCAGACCAGCCATGTCAGATAGAGTGCATTGATTTGGTGTAAGGAAACTGCGAACATGCAGACTCTTGGGAGGGATTTCGTATGTACGCTAGCTTTTTCACACTGCTAGATTAGATAACCCAGTACCAGATATTCCAAATTCAAGATCTGTATGTTTTGATACAAATGAAATTATGTTGAAGTAAAGAGATTGTGAAGATTAGTCCATGGCATCCTGCATTCCCCTGAGGTTGGTGTTACAAACATGTCCGAAATCCTACTTTTTTTAACATATCCATCCATGTAGAAATGCTGATGTACCAAATGCCTCCTTAGGTGAGTGAGTGGAAATTGTGCTTGAAACGCAGCAAAGCAGCATCAATGTGGTGCACTTCCAGAATTCGATCAATAGTGCTTTGCTCGAATATTATTGGCATGCTGGTAGCAATACGCATAACAAGTTCGTCAACGTATACGGAGCTGAATGTTACTCAAACGGTACCAATCTAATTTAATATCTGAAATAGATGAATGCATGTTGAAATGTATGGTTAAAGATCCCTTAATATGGTTTTTGCCGTGTATGCATTGCTGAAGTTTCTGAAGCGCCACTATACACCTTTAAAGACTCCATTTATACTATTATCAATGGTCTTCAAGAATTATAATACGGAGTTGAGATGTATTGTCATTATGGAATTTGTTAAAGTCAATTCATAGCCGACAAGAATGTGTTATGCACCATGTCATTGACGTGGACAGGAGGACTTACTAGAAATCATGATAATCTTTTTATAAGTGTAAGTTTTACTTTCTACGGTAGCTTGTTTTTGTAGTAACCCTGCATCATTGGGAGAAAATTCCGAGCCTTGACAAATGAATAACTAAACATGGTAATTTTAAGTAAAAGCCGAATAAAGAGAAGTAGGTGTTACAAACAATTTATTGGCTGTACATAACCATTATATAACCGTTACGTTGGAGACGTTATGACTGTTGGAGAATAATTGCAGTTATGGTAACTTTCATGTTTTCTGAACCTATACAACCAGAATACATTCCCTTCTCTCTATTCTTCTTCCAATTCTTAATAATTAGACACTTTATTATCATTATTATTATTTGGATTGACTGTTTTATTTTTTAGAATTTGTATAAATTGGTTGTATGTAATTTAGTTAAAAAGTTGACTTGTAAACTTTAAGTAACCGACAAAGGTATGTATGTAATTATCACACTAATTTTCTTAATTTTTTGTTGTTAATGAAAATCACATTATTCTCCTTTTCATTTTCTGAACTCCCAACCATATGGCAACGTTTTTTCCACCCACAAGAAGCTATTTCCTTTCTATCATTGCTAGTAAAGAATGAATTTTTATGTTAAGTAAATTGGGAAGAAACTAAAGGAAGAAAGGAATTAAAAAATAATCAAGAGACATTCTCAAAGATATTATATGGAAGGAAATTGGAAGCCACACGTACATATCAAAAAGAAGAAAAGCATTATTCCTTCAAATAAAAGGAATAAATAAAAGAGCTGGGCCACATTTCAACGAAGAACTAAAATTCTTTTAAGCACTTGAGTAAGAAGTGCAGGACTCTAAAAGACTCTAAAATTATTTTAAGCACTTGAGTAAGAAGTGCAGGACTCTAAAAGACTCTAAAATTATTTTAAGCACTTGAGTAAGTAGTGCAGGACTCTAAAAGACTCAAATTATTTTAAGCACTTGAATAAGTAGTGCAGGACTCTAAAAGACTCTAAAATTATTTTAAGCACTGGAGTAAGTAGTGCAGGACTGGTTTATTCTCTTTTAAGTCCTCTTCTAAGTGTTTGATAACTCTCACTACTTCAGTCAGCACAATAGCTGGTTCCGTAGTGTCAACACCAACCATTGCAGCCAGCTGCTCAATTTCCTTCTTTGTTTTTTCACTCTCCAGCCACTCATCCAAACACTCCTCTTCATCAAATTCATCACCGCCAACCTCCAATTCGTCATCCAAACACTCCTCTTCATCAAATTCATCACCACCAACCTCCAATTCGTCGCCACGCTTCTCAAAAGAATGTTCCGGAGGTGGGACATCAGAATAGCCAGATGAGGCTTCACTTGATACAAAGGAATAAGAATTACCTCTGTTAGCACTTGCATTCTTTAGCACATTGAATTCCATGGCATTAGACATTGGGTAGAGGTTGCTGGAATGCGGATAGGAGTTTGGAATGGGGAGGCTTATGTATTGCTCTCGTTCATCAAAGGTCTGCAGCTGCTGCTGCACCTTTGAATCTTCTCTTGCATCCATTGTTGATGCTGAGGAATGAGGAGGAGGGATATTTTGAAAGAGCAAACACAAAGGTGTTTATATAAGGAATCAGTATTAAGTGCCATAATGACAACCGTTATCAAGTCAGGTCAAAAAAAACCGTAAAAAAACGTACAAGTAATTAGGTAATTATGACCATAATTCAATTGGACATTGCTTTTAAAAATTTGAGTAACGTTTTTTAGAGGTTACCATGGCCACAGCTCTTGTTTAATGTCATTTTATAATCATTAATAAAAGTGGTTGTAAAATATTGTAAATATCCTAATTTGATACAAGCTAAATTATAGATTTGACATAATTTGATAGTAAAGATTTGACATGATACACATTGGCAAATATTGAACAAGAGACACTTCTCTTTACAAGGGAAAATAGCCTTTACACTGAGCACTCTATGTTACACAAGAATTATTCAAAAATCCCCTAAACAACTTCCTTTTTACACGAGGATTCTCAAAACCATAAACTGAACTAACTTCCTAACTAACTCTTAAGTCTTCTTGGATACACTTTCCATATTCTAGGCCTTTCTTACACACTTCTCTTGTTTGGTTGGTTATTTAGAGATGATTCAGGTGGCTAGGAAACTTCTGTTTTTTGTAGCTTCTGCTGAATCCTTAAGATTTTTCGCATTGATCATTGACTAGGGACATTGATGTGATACAGAAAAAGGATGCATCTCTTCAAATTGTTGGGAATGTACTTCTCCACATTCAGTCTCATTCTCCTGTTGTTTTGCAGCTACTTGGGGCATAATTTATAGTGGAAAAAACGGAGCAAATTGCTCACTGGCATTGTTGTAAGTGGCTTCACAGTTTTGATCTGCCTGTGTCATTCTTTGGTGTGGTTTACTGCAAATTTGTGAACTTTGTTGCTTGAATCTGACCTTTGAATGGCAGAGATGGTTTCAAAATGGTTCTGACAAATGGTTGATGAAGGGCAATGTACTAAACTTTTGGGATTCTGTTCTCCAATGATGTTTGTTGGTGTTTATTTCCTTATGCTGTACATTCTGGTCTTGTGCTTCTTTCTCAGTATGATTACTTTGTAAAGGGTGAAATCACATTGATCTATTGTTTGTCATGTTGAATAGGCATTTTCTAGGAATTAGAACATACTGTTGACCATGACCAGGTTTTAAACTTGGTTCTTATTTTTTAGCTAAGTACCATTTAGCATTGCTCGAAAATTTGGATTTGGATTTGGATTTGATATTTCAGATGCTTAGGTTAACTGTTTTGTCCATTTAACCATGTTGTGTTCTATCTATGAAATAAGAGATAGTAACGGTTTCGGTTAAATTGGATCAAGGACATGAAGGAGGTACATTATGTCTTAGTGTAAATGCTGAATTGCTAGCAGCTGACGTTATCTTTTTTGCTAATATGGATCCCTTTGTTTCTTTCCTTATTGGTCTTTTGTTCATGATTGTCAAACTAATTGAAAATGGAGTATATGTACTTTTTTGTTTTTTACGTCAAATCTGGGGATAATGAATAATGATCGCTGCCTTTTATTTAAGTGTATCTCCCACATAAAAAAGAATCCAACAGGTTTTTGACTTTTATGATAGATTACTGATTTTCTCTCATATTGAGTTAATAATTATTGTTGTGACTTCCAGGGTTCGACTTCATAGAAATTCTTGAATCGTAGTGGGGGGTTCGATTGAAGTTTCTAATTCCATTTAAGCATTTTTCACACGACACTTTCAGAGTAGTGTCAGTTTAATGGTTTATCTAGAAGCATGTTGCTCGTAGGGCCACCAAGAAGATGCCTCTGCCCTTTCCTTTCCACCAGGTGGAGTGGAGTATGTTATCTACTCATTTGCTATGGGCTCAGGATGGATACAAAAATATAAACATGTCATATCCTTTTCAAATTATCATCATAAAAATATGTAGGAAACCGTGTCTCAGAGATATAAAAATATTGAAAAAATAAATAAATAAATAAATAAATAAATAAAAATAAAAATAAAAATAAAAATAAAAATAAAAATAAAAATAAAAATAAAAAATAATAATAATAATGATAATAATAATAAAAATATATATATTTATATATATATATATATATGAATATATAAATAAATAAAAGTGAAAAAGAAAGGGACAAGAAGAAGTGGGGGAAATGAAGGGGAAAAGGACACACACACACGTATATATTTTATATGTGTGTGTGCTGTTTTGTCTTGATCATTTTTTCTACTGGTCCCCTAAAAGAGAAAACTGTAACACGAAATCAAATTTAAAGAATATGAATAGGTATCATCTATAATTTAACATGACTAGAAAAAATTTCCTACACTCACAACATTTTGAGGGTCCCGCAACACAAAAAAAAAAAAATTCCGGCACGCAAAACGAATCTCTATAACATAAGACAAACACTTTTCCTACAATATAACTCTTATAAAACTCATATCAATATTTAACAATCGAAAGAATTATTGATAATTTTTCAATGCCGCTTGTAGCATCGATATCCACACGTAATACGACACGATACGATATTTCAACACTTTAATTATAAAAAAATATTAGATTTCGACACGTTTTGATATTAAAGAATATTTTTAATTTATGTATTGTATATTATATTTAATATTCAATAATTTATAAAAAAAAATGAAATTAAACTTATAATATCCATCAATTTTGTAAAGAAACATAAGATATTCTAAATATTTATATTAAATTTAATAAAATGATAATCGTGATCCAACAAATCTAATAATTAGAACTAAAATACAATGAAATACAATCTTTGAACCATTTTTTAAGTTTCTACTATACTGTGTTGAAGTGTCAAAAAAATATTAAAAAATATCAAACATAACACATCACAATTTTTGAAATATTGATAGTTGGTACCTCTTATTTGTGTAAGAAATTATAATTGGGTTCTCGTTTTATTTTGTTCACCACCTCAATCACTCAGTCACTTTCTTTTTCACGATACTGCGTCATGATTGACAGGGCAAGTGGCATAAACCGTAAAAAGGTTTGCTCTCCCAAGTCAACAACTTCGCTGGTACCCCTTTATTTTAGCGCCAAATTCCCCCTTCTTCTTTTTTTGTGAATTTAACGCCAAATTCCCATCTTTATTTACTCTCTTTATTTGAAACAACCCATTGATCTTAAGTGATGATCTGGCCAATCACGTAGTCACTCCATGATGGCGCAGGCCATAATTGTGGTGGTAGCCGCAGGCGATAATTGTTCACAGGATTCATTGACATTATTGACTCGTGAAAAATGGTTTTCTAATGAGGGTTTAATCTAACGCCTCAGAAGGAAAGGTGAGTGATTCTTCTATGAATTTACACCGCAAGATGGGTGCTTTAATCAAGGACCGCACGATGAAGAGTACGGGGAGATCTGACCATTCAATATTTACAAAAATTGAATTTCAAAAGCTTGGGAGAGAGAGGGAGGAGAAGAAGGAGGGGGCGAAGCCGAACTCACAAAAAAAAGAACAAAAAAAAAAAAAGAACAAAAAAAAAAATCGCTCTTCATTTCTCTCCTCTTCTCATCTCTTCGCTGTAGCCTTTCACTCTCCAAATTGCAGCGTCTTCTTTGTTCTCTCTCGACAATCGCTCTCTCTCTCTGTTGGTGTGATTTTTGTTATTCGGATCGAATTGCGGGCACAGTTCGCCAAGCTTGGTGTCTTGATTCTGGAGCTGAACAGTGGCCTGCCGTTTTGCACTTTGGATCTGAAACTCACTATATTTGAGCTGATTTTTCATTTTTCAAAAAATAATCTTGGGGATTGTTATGATTATTATTATCACTTTCAGAGTGTAATCGGTGTATGAAGTGAAGGTTGTTCTTTTTTTTATTTTTGATAAATTCATTTGTTGCTGTTGAATCCGATGGGTGAAGGTGAAGAAGGTGATTTCCCTTCCAAGAATGCATCATCCGATGCGGTTGCTCCTGCACATGCACCTGCACTGCCGTCCTCCGATGTTCCCGCCAAGAAGCTTGCCAGGCAGCTCGATTTCACCGCCGGTATGCCGGCGGTTGCGCCTTTGTCAGAACGCCCTCAGTCGCAGCAGCCGCCACAGCAGCCGGTGGTTTTGACGCCGGTGCCTCCTCTTCCTTCCATGAGGGTTGGGTGAGTCGTTGAATGAATGCTACCTACTTACTCGTTTCATTTCTGAAGGACATGAAAAAACTGATATTGTTTTCTTTTAAAAATGTAGCCTTTGGAAATTCTGAGATTGTAAGTTCATGAACATAGTACAGTTGCTTTTTTTATATATTTATTTCCTTCCTGTTTGGTTCAGTTTAAAATTATTAATTGGTGTGTCTGCCATGGGAATCCCAATTTTGTGTGCAGGATGTGATACTTCCAATGCATGCCCCTTGCTCTTGTTTGCGATTAACAAATTTTTCAGGCTCATCGTCATTCTCTTCCTATTTATTTTCTGGTTAATTTAGTATCTTTTGAATTTTCTTTTAAGCTGAGATACTTGTTAATTTTAGTTGCTGTTCGTTTTTTGATCTTCATGTCAAAACTTGAGCTTGATTTTATGGTCTTGAATTAACGTTTATTTTATTCAGGAAACCAGAATCTCCAAAATCAAGATCAAGACCCAACTTTGAAATGAAAGATGTTACTCCAAAGAAGCAAAAGCAGTGCAATTGTAAACACTCAAGATGCTTAAAGCTGTAAGCAAAATCGTCGCTCACTTTCTCTCTGCACTTGTTATTGCTCCTTTAAGCTGTATGAAGCTAACGCTCAAAATGTCTTGAACAGTTATTGTGAATGCTTTGCATCGGGAATATATTGTGATGGTTGCAACTGTGTAAATTGTTATAACAACGTCGAAAATGAAGCTGCTAGACGAGAAGCTGTTGAAGCTACTTTAGAACGCAATCCAAATGCATTTAGGCCAAAAATTGCAAGCAGCCCGCATGCAACACGTGAAAGCAGGGTATGTAGGTTTAACTTTTTCTATCGGTTATTGTTGTGTGTCATGTTTTATATTGTTAATGTTGAGATCAATTTAAGATATATTGCTTATTGATTAGAACCTTATCAGGTTTCGCTGTGATCTGCTGATGCAAATCATTTGTCTTTTTCTCTTTGATTACTTTTCTTTTGGTTCATTGTAGTTTTTATGCTAAAGGGATATTTTCTGTATTATGATGGGAGGTCACTTTTGCTCGGGTGACTTTTTTCCCCCATAGTATAAGTTTCTATTCCATTAGTTGCATCATTCCATAATTATGGAATTAGGCCTTTTGCTCATAACTAAAAGAACCCTTTTTTAGTTTTACAATTTCATAAAAATAGTCAAATTTCTTTGATATTAAATATTCTTGCTTGTTGTGTTAGTTGTCTTTGTCCCCTACCTGTCACTATGTTGATTTTCTTTCCTTTCAAAATGTCATAATTTAGATAAATTCTTTTGTGTATCTCCTAAAAAAGTTTCTAGTTGAAGAAGCCAATGCATTTCATTTTTTATTTCCTTATTTACATTTTTTTTAAAATTTAGCAACATGAGGATAGAAAGTCGATGATAATTGGTAAAATTTAATTAGATGTAACTCGGATAGGTGATATATTTTGATCAAATGAAAAAAAAAAAAATCAGCCCGGTGCTATAAAAGCTCCAGCTCTGCGCTGGGTCCAGTGAAAGGTGTATGGTAGGCACCGTTACCTTTCAGTTACGATAGGTTGATTACATTAGTCAACCTTGTGACCTTTGGTTTACAGCAACAACACCGACCATTGTGCCTAGGCTCCGCATATGTCTGCACAAGAAGTTGGGCTTTTGATGGTATAAAATTGTGGTATGACAGGAGCCTATGATTAAAATACCTGGCAAATTCCTTTATATATGCTCTATAGACTAAATAAATAAATTGGAAAATGTGTTCCAATTTTATTCTATTTTTTGTATTCTCAAAACATCTTTGATTTTTCTATTGTTGACTAGCTGTGAACTTCAAAATATATGTAGGAGGAGGCTGGGGAAGTTTTAATATTGGGAAAGCACAATAAGGGGTGCCACTGTAAAAAATCTGGGTGCCTCAAGAAGTACTGTGAGTGCTTCCAAGCCAACATTCTTTGTTCTGAAAATTGTAAATGCATGGATTGCAAAAACTTTGAGGGAAGTGAAGAGAGGCAGGCTTTGTTTCATGGAGATCATAATAACAACATGGCGTATATTCAGCAAGCGGCAAATGCTGCCATAACTGGAGCGATAGGTTCCTCTGGTTATTCATCGCCACCAGTAACAAAAAAAAGAAAAGGTCAGGAACTCCTCTTTGGGCCAACTGTCAAAGATCCAATTGTTGGCAGGCTGGGACAACAGGTAAAACTTGATCATAGTATGAGTAGTTCAGGGATTTTTGTTTTAACTTGGGAAAGTCATTAAATTGGAGAAATGGAGAACAGTTAATCCAGTTGACTTCGCATTTTAAAGTCATGTAATATTTTCCCCATAAGGAGTAGACCAGTTTTCCCAATTAAATTTGAAAGATGCATTGAAACTTGATTTTTAGTCTCTATTAAATTGATATTGGCTCCCTTTCATTTGGTCCAATGTGTCTAATATGATTCAAGCCCATAGGATGACCTATCCCAAAAAGCTAGCGTATTGGGTAGGAGGACTTCATGGCTCAAGTGCTATATTAACCTTCTATATTTTCCCATCGTGGTATATAACATTATATACTCATCCAAAAAAGCCAGTGTCTCTAACGGCCCATTCTTGCTGCCCCCTTAGAGAGGATTTCACTCTTGCTCGTCTAGTATAGATTTTGGGTTTATGGTTTCACTCAGAGTAGCCCTTTCTTTGGTCAGTCCTTCTTAGGTTGCTTTTTTCCAGGTTCAGGTTGTCCCTTCCTTGTCATCTAGCTCTCAATGAAAGAACCATTTATTATAACTCAAGTCCGTAAGGAGAGTCCATCCCAAAAGACTAGCCTATTGGGTGCGAGGGCCTAATAACTTAAGTACCACATGGAGCTTCCATATTTGGTTAGTGTGGGACATAATCAGTGTCAACATCTAAATAACATGGCAATCAATATGACAACATGGCGTATATTCAGCAAGCAGAAAATGTTGCCGTAACTGGAGCTATAGGTTCCTCTAGTTATTCATTGCTGCCAGTGACCAAAAAAAGAAAACATCAGGAACTGCTCTTTAGGCCAACTGTCTAAGATCCATTTGTTGGCAGGCTGGGGCAACAGGTAAAACTTGATCATAGGATGGCCTATCCCAAAATGCTAGCCTATTGGGTAGTTAAGGCCACATGGCTTGAGTACCATATTAAGCTTCTATATTTGCTCAACATGGGATATAACATTGAACACTCATCTGAAAGCCAGTGTCTGCGGTGGCCCATTCTTTCTGCCCACTTAGAGTGGATCTGACTTTTACTTCTCAAGGTGCATGTTTAGGGTTTAGGGTTTCACTCAAAGTAGCCCTTTCTTTGGTACCTCCTTAGATCACTTTTTCCCCCGTTCGGTTCCGCCCTTCCATGTCAACTGGCTCTCAATGAAAGCACCATTTACTACAACTCAAGTCCATAAGGAGAGTCCATCCCAAAAAAGACTAGACTATTGGTTGAGAGGTTCTCATGGCTTAAGTACACCACATTGAGCTTCCATATTTGCTTAATGATGGAAATAAGTGTCAACTTCTAATTTGAAATGTGAATGAATAGAGACAAGGCAAATCTTTTGTTTCAATACCATGATGACTTGACCTCTGGTCTGAAAATTCTTATTCAGAAACTAAGTTGCTAGTTCATATTAACTTGCTGCAGTTAAGAGTGAAAGCTATTAAGGACTTTTTTATTGCTCTATTTATATACTGAAGTGTCATAAATTATATATACATTTCTATGATTTACCAGGCAAACAATGTCAGAAGTCCAGCACCTTCCTCATCCTTGTCTCCTATCCCAGGTGCTCGTGTTGGACCTGCAACATTAGGTCCTTCAAAATTTATGTATAGGTAGGACTAGTTAAATTCATGAAATGGAGATATATTTACTTAGTTTAGTTATTAACTTGATTACTGTTGAAGGTCTCTTTTAGCAGACATCATACAACCACAGCACCTGAAGGAGCTTTGCTCAGTTCTGGTGCTAGTATCTGGACAAGCCGCAAAGACGCTTACAGGTATATTGACATTTTAAATTGCCAATCATCAATTGTGCTATTTGTTTGGGATGGACCGTTACTTTTTTTTTTTCATTCTTCCTTTTGTGAATGGACTGGTATTAACCTAGAAAGGATCTTTCATTCTTCCTTGTTCAATTGATGATTCTAGTTGTTATCTACAAAGTGATATCAGCCTTGTCAATGTACATTATTAATTAATTTTCTCTCACCAATTATTATTATTCATATGACCAGACCAGAAAAATTTAATGGATAAGCATAGAGAAGATCGGACAGAAACTTCCCTTGCTGCTTCCACTCAAGAGCGATTACCAAGCCAAAAGGAAGCTGATGTTGAGAAAGCCATGGCTGATGATTGTTCGAGTGCAAACCAAACAGATAAAATCAGCCCTGATAATTCCAGTTCAGATGGTGCTGATGTCCCAAAAGGGAGGCCAATGTCTCCTGGAACTTTAGCATTGATGTGTGATGAGCAAGATACATTCATGACTGCTGCATCCCCTATTGGGTCAATGGCCCATGCTTGCAACAACACATCTTCGCAATTGCCTCACGGACAAGGGATGACAGAGGTCTATGCAGAGCAAGAAAGGATTGTATTGACGAAATTTAGAGATTTTCTTAATAGGGTTATCACTATGGGAGAAATAAACGGCAAGTTAATATTTTCCTCTCTAATTATAATTTTTCTTTGTTAAAATTTCATGAAAACCCATTCTTAGCTTTGGGACTTTAGCAAAATAGACCCTCTCAACTTTCAATTTAGGCAAGTAACCCTCATAACTTTGACATACATCTCAATAGCTGCTGCTATTTATTTTCCGTTAGTTGATTTGTCTTTGTTATCATCCCCGTACATGATTTTTCAAATGCTAAACGCCAATCTATTCAGATTCCATTGATTTGCTCACACAAAAATATTCATTTTGCTGAAACACCTCATATGGAATATGGATAGAAAATGGCCGTCTCTGCAGCTGGAAACATAAATAAAACAGGAGGGAGGATATTTTAACTACCAAAATTTTCCACTACCAACTTACTACCAATCTAATCATCATTGCAGTTGGAAACATAAATGAAACAGATAGCCAGCTGTTACTGACTTATTAATGCATTGCCAGGCCTACTTTATTTAGCTGTCAACTGAAATGGCTTTGAAGTTTCTAATCGCCATAGTAGAAAAAAGTATTAAAATTTGTGTGCCATAATAAGGCAGAAAATGTATAATTGCATATTATACAGTTTAACACATTATGTCTCATGTATTTTTGCATCCCAATTTCAGAAACGAAGTGTTCTTCATTAGCCAGAAGTGAATTAGAGACTCAAGAGGACCCAATCGGCACCGGAAACGCCTGTACTGAGACAGTGCATAAGCAGGCAGCCACTAGTAATGGTGTTGCCAAACCTGTTGTTCCACCCACGGCAACAAGTAAGAGCACGATTACTTCAACATCTTTGGTTCCTGGTAGTCTTGGTCCTGAAAATGGGGAAACTAAGCTGAAAGTCAAAAAAAAAGATATGAAAGGAATCTAACTTAGATGAGGAGAGATACCATTGGAAGAAAAATTAGAAGAATATTGTTAAGGTATGCAGGAACTTCTTGTAATATATAAATACTGTCATTCTTCATTTTCTGGCTTGGTGTCAAGCATACAGGCCCACCACTAATCCAACTAGGATCAATTTTTTCTTATCAATTTTCTTGTTTAACTTCGGTCATTCTTATATATCTGAATTATTTGTTCAGCTTCGACATAGCTTGTACATTACAAACTTGTAATTTCATAAAAGAAAAAATGTAACGTATTTCGCCTTTCTAGTGCTTTGTTCTTCTTTCCCTGTCTTGTATTCATATAAAAAGAATTTCACAGTTTGACTAGAGCGCATTATAAGTTGTAGTTCTTTACGGTTTATACAATTTATATATGCTCATTTTACATGTGTGTTTTGAAAGCAATAATTGCATTCGTGTTCTGATTCGTTTAGTAGGGTAGGGGTCAAGTTTCATCACAGCCTCACAGGGTAAGACAATCGTGTTATTGTCCTTTTCAGCTCGTTTGTTCTTGCGATTTTTGTTTTTTAATTTTTTTTGGTAAAAAAAAAAAGGATAGTAGGCTTCTTGTTATCATAGGCTAGACACTTTGACTGAACTAGAATTTCGTGAAATTGCTTGCAGTTGCAAATACAACGTATGGCTTTATATCTGGCTATATGTTTTACTATTGCACTCTACAGATTACTAAATCAAGTATTTATGATTATGATTTTTAAATTTAACAGAAAAATATTTATTGCACCTTTGAATTAATTTATTTTACTTCAAGAAAAAAAATTAATTAAAATATTTCAAAGGTAATGTTTGGTTAAAAATGTTAAATATATTTCGTATGAATTATAGTTGAGAGTTAATAATCATATGGTTTTATTTTGTTACATTTGTTTATAACAACCGGGATATATTTTTCTTACTTTATATACACAGTATAAATAAAAAAAATGACATTATATTTATTTTAATATGTTAAATAAATCCTTTTATGACATGAAAATATTTTTATTTAAAAAAATAAATTATATTTTAATTACAATTTGAAAACTCTTTCTTAAATACATCATGTACTAACTAAATTTTTTTTTCTTATGTTATCTCGTATTTTTAAAATAATCAACGCATTTTATATTAATATTATTAATTTTAATAAAATAGAATTATATAATTAGTGAAATATACATAAGTTAAATAAAGGGCTTCTCTTTTCTCATGCCATATGAGCTGACATCTCTCATGCCATAGACACAACAATTGATGGGGCTCACCACTTGTTAAAAAAAATGGTATGGATTTCGATGTCTTATTATAATATGAGAAAACTATCTTCTATTGTATGAGAAAATAATCTCGTAAATAAAAATATAATATTTAAATATTATTTTTTAGTTCAAGAGAGTATTTGACTAGAAAATTCAGAAGAGGGAAAACTATAATATGACGAGGTGTGACATAGCTTTCAGCAGCATCAATAAAGCATGTCAGTTCATGCATAACCCACTCGACACTATGCTACCTGAGTGCTACCGTGTCACATGGTGTAACTATTGAACCCTCCATGCACTTTCATCTTGCAGCTTATTGTGACTCTGATTAGGGCTTCGATCTGGATGATCGCCGCTCTATAAGTGATTTATGTATTTTCTTTGGGTCCAATTTGATCACATGGTCCTCAAAGAAACAACACGAGGTCAGCCGCTCTAGTACTGAAGTGGAGTATTGTTGTCTCGCAGCCATAGTTGCTGAGCTCACCTGGATTTAATCTTTCCTTTCTGAGCTACACATCATAGTACCACGTCCTTCATCCATCTATTGTAACAATCTCTCTGCAGTTCTCCTCACTGTGAACCCTATCTTCCACTCTCGCAACAAACACTTCGAACTAGATCTCCATTTCGTTCGTGAGAAGGTCATCTCGAGAGTTGTCTCGGTGCATCATGTTCTAGCACTGGATCAAATAGCATATGGGCTCACAAAGGCTGTGCTCACAACTCAATTCGTTGACTTTAAGTCCAAGCTTCGGGTCTTGCCTCCCAAGCCCACTCACCTTGCAAGGGGATGAAAGCCACAAAGGCCCAATGACTTTTAGTTATTTATTTTAAAGCACCATAAGTAAAGACTTTCAGGACCATACGGAGTTCAGAGTGATTTTGTGTACCCGTGGAGTGACTTTAGTTTTCTACCCCGATGAAATAGAAATATTTTCTTTCAGTTTAGATAATGATATAATCTAGTCTATTCCATATGTACTAGTAAACTTGATTGATTGTTAATATATAATTAAATTTTAAGGGTATTTCTTTTATATCTACTGCTTTAGGATCTCATATTCTTTATTGTTTTATAATTCCCGTTCTTTTATTTTAAATAAGATTTAAGAAGTAATGTGATATCTTTTATGCTAGCCAGTTAAAGAGGATGTTAAATTTACATATAGTAATATGAAATATATAAAGGCAACAACAATTGGCTAAAAGTTTGATCCATACTTCATAAGGGCGTGAGTTCAAACCTGTTGGCTGATGGGTAATATGTAATCCCTATTGGAAATCCTTAAAGAGATTGGAGGGTCTTCGCTGACATTGGTGGAATCCAGGTGTCTAACCTCACTTAAACTTACTTCTATTAATAAAAAAAATAAAATATATAAAAGGATAAACTTTTTATATAAATTAAATTATAAAAAAAAAATTAATGTTTCTTCTATCTCATGAAATAATTTATTTATTTATGGTGATTTTAAAAGGATATCATTTTTAATATCAAAAAAAAAAGATTTCATTTTAAGATTCGATAAAGAATTGTAAACACTTCCAATTCCATTGTTGGCTCATTTGTTAAAAAGTTTAATGTTTATTATGTAACCGGAGATAAATTATCTTCATGAAACAATGTCGTTTTTAGATCAGAATAAAAATATTTTTATAATTCTAGTTTATTCAAAAGATATATTAATTTTAATAATTAATTTTTTTTCTCCTAATTCCATAAAAATATTTAATCCTTTGTTAAATACTTTTATAATCTATATAAAAATTGAAGTATAACCATAATTAATTTAGAGAAAGGATATTCTTATTACCAAAATCTTCTACTACCAACTTACTACCAATCTAATTACCATTAGATTAATATTTTTTCTTTTTTCAAAAACTATTTAACATTCTCTCTCTTTGATTCAATGGTGATTAGATAGGTAGGTAATAAGTTGGTAATAGAAGATTTTGATAGTAAGAATATTATTAGAAAGGAAGTAGAATAGCAGTTTTCTAAATTAATAATTACGAATGTTTCTGATAAGACGTTGCATCTTGCAAATAAAAGATAGAAGATTGATGTTTATAAAAAAAAAAAAAAAAAGATAGAAGATTGCCAAGAAATAAGAAATAATATAAATGGATATACCGAAACGACATCGTTCAGTGAGGACCGAGGAATCTGGGAAAGCAAAGTGGCGGCGAAGGTTACATAGTGTTACATTGGCAGCGCGAAGAGCTGAACTGAACAACAATGGCGACATCAAAGGTTTTGTGTAGGTTGTCGTGTCGGTTACAGGTTCATGCTCATAACAAGTTAACCAAACCATCACTTTCTATGGACCTTTTCCACCTCAAACCCACCCCTCCTCTCTCTGCCACCGCGCGTCGCTTGTCTCCCATTTTCCGGTGAGACTCTCGATGCACCCATTTATAAAAAGATTATTTTTTTACATTAAAGTTTCGTTTTTGAGAAATGGGATTTTGTAATTCATTTATTTTAATTATACTTTTTGCAATTTGGTTGGTTAGGTTACCAGTGGAGTTGGGTAGCTGCGAATCAATGATGCCGTTGCATAGCGCGGTAGCTTCGGCTCGATTAGTGTCAAGTTTGTCCATAGAGTCTCTGGGCTGGGGATTAGTTCCTCAAGGTGCGTTCTTTTATGATATTTGATGTGTTTTGAGTAATGTTTTTGTGGATTTGTGGCATAACAACAACATATGCGACATGGAATTTGAGGAAAAGAATGTTCTACCGGTACTCTTAGCACTGCACACAATTTGCATCTTCAATTGTCGATGGTGTTTTTTTTTTTTTTTTTAGTGACTCTAATGGGAAATTAAATATTTGATATCTTGTATTGCGTACAATCTTACTCTCTTAGTTTAAAACTCTGCTTCCCATTGCTTTATGAATTTGGATGACTAGGCCTGATTTAATTAATCTTTCAAGAAGACTGTTATGAGTCCCACATTAGTTGTATATAAAGCTAATGTGGGGTTTATAAGGCCTTGGTCACTCCCACACTTTGAGCTAGTTTTTGGGTGGTGATCTCAAGTCCGTAACAATTGGTGCTTTCATTGAGAGTTGAAGCCACAGAAAGGGCTACCTATAGGCTGGATTAAGATATCTTTGGGCACTGAATTGATCGGTGAGTGAAGCCGCCCCAAAGGGGGAAAGGGCTGCCGTCGGGTCAGTGTTGATAGGGTGAAAGCCGCCGTGTACGTCGGCCCTTAAAGGGGTGGCAATGTTACGAGTCCCACATTAGTTGTATATGAAGCTAATGTGGGGCTTTGAGCTAGCTTTTAGGGCGATGACCTCAAGGTCCGTAACAAAGACATGGATTATAATGTTTGAAAATGCTTTCTCGCCTACTTGGATGACCGAACTATTAGTTTCATGTTGGTTAGAGGTAGAGCTTCATTGTATAATTCTTTTTTTTTTTTTGTTGAATAAATTCAAAGGTATCCTCTGGCCGTAACCGAAGACTAATCTCCATCGAGTACCGTCGGACCCTTTCGGGGGCGGCTTTCCCAAATCTTTTTTTTCCAATTCACTTTTTTTCCAATTCACAGGGCTCGAACTCGAGACCTCTGGTTAAGGGGCCCAGGCTCCTTACCACCTGTGCCATAGGAGTTTGGTTCATTGTATAATTCTTATAGTATATATATATATATATATATATATATATACCATATCAGCACACAATGGGTCATACGCTTCCCTCAACCCTGCAAATAACAGGAAGTCAAGAACTTTATAGCATCATGTTTCCCTTTTATCCCATATTATCAGCACCTGGAATTTGGAAGTATTTAGATTTGTATAGAATTTATTTTGGTGTAACTGAACATGAGGCATGTTTTCCAGGAAAATGGTGTGCTGAAACCAAGGGATAGGAGCAAAGAGTTCTTCTAAATTATTTAATAAATTGGGCGTATCATTTTCATTTGACCCCTTGCTTTTAAATTTTGGAAGCCTTGGATCTAAAGCTATAATTAAAAGAATAAAAAGGCATTGTTAGTCATATCACAGAAATAAGATTATGATCGTTGCATTATGAGTTATGACTTAAAAAATGCCAAAATAAATCATGTTGGTACGATTTTAATGAAGTTTTGCTGAAGTGACTTCCACAGTATGAGTGTTAACTAGAGATACGTCATGCCACAGAAAGACAAATTATACAAAATTATGTTTTGTAACTCAACAAAATGAAATATAAACGTGTCCCCTATTATTTTGTTAGAAGGAGAAAAGTAGCCTGAATGAGTAAAATAGCTAGCTTTGATGTAAGTATCACTTCACTGTAGATTTTTGAGGAATCATTGTTTTTAAAAGTTAAAACACACAGTTGGTAAAGATAATTGAACATACTACATAGCACTTTTTTCCATCTAAATTGAGGTACCAATTTTAATAGCTGAACGGAAAGAACTTATGCAATACTTTTGTTTATCTATTTTACAGGTATTTCCATGCCTTTATGATGTTATTTGTCTGAGGTTAGTTGCTACAAGGTAGCATTTCCATTTGATGGAGGACAAGGGCTCATGTTCTTGATTTCATTTTGTTGTAATGTTGAGGTATTTGACATAGGATCCTTCATCTGATATCTTTGAGGAACATGCATTGCAACTGATGTTGCTTACTTATTGGGTTGATTCATGATATCTTCATATGTTTATGGAATATCTTTATTTGGTTTGTCTAGTCTCTGGATGAGTTTTTTTGTCAACTAATAATGCATTAAAGTGCATGCATTATATCTGAGGATTTAATCCATTTACTTGTCAGCATTTCCCGGATTACTACAGTTCTATGGTATTTCTAAATCATTGTCAAACCAGATACGATATTGTAGTCAGATACGATATTGTAGACACAGGTGGAATCGTTGGTTGGTGGTGTTTTTTTTTTTTTTTTTTTTTTTTTTTTTTTTTTTTTTTTATGATATCCGTTGGTTTGCATTATCAATCTTTTGTATCAATGTCGATGAAAGCAAAAATTGTTCCCAACCAACTATAGTCAGGTGCAGAATTTTATTTGATTTTTTCTTTTTTAAAGTTATTAACATAACCCTCGTCTATGTGCAAAATAATTTTATATAGAGAGCCAATATTCCAACTTTGGTAAATTTAAGAAATTGTGTTGATTAGTTTCGAAGTACAATGGACGTTTATGCACATTATCCGTTGTTGGAGGAGCATCCTTAATTTGTTGTTACTCGCATTTTCAATCAATTTAAGGTCAATTAATATTAGACACGCACGAACTCGATAACTATGTTAAATGTAACAGGCAAAATACATCAAACGTATCCATCATTCTATTTGAAACAAAAATTTGGCAGCTGAGGTTTTTGTCAATTGAGCTATGTAGTTTCGATTAAATATCAAACCATTTTCTTAACTGCATAAAGATCCATCATTCTATTTGAAAAAAAATTTGGAATTAGGTTTTTGAATTTAAAAGTACTTCGATTAAATATCAAACCATTTTCTTAACTGCATAAAGACGTATTCGAACAAAAAAAAAGGTTAATTCAACATTTCAGTTAACTTCAATTATTTTTTATTTTTTTATTTTTCTAAAGATGAAAAATGATTTATTGGTTGAGTGATATATTTCGTGGCCTGTTATTTAAGACTCGGCTGCTTGCTCGCTAGCAGTTGAAGTTCATCATCTGGAACAGCTACTATCTTAACCTGTGATAGCTTCTCTGAGACCTATTTTTGTCTGTGTGCGTTTTAAAAGAAGAGAGAAAGGGTGAGAGGTAGTGAGAAGAAATAAAAGGATATAAGGGTTTACATCTATATTTTTTTTTTTACTTCAAAAAAAAAAAGAGGATATAAGAGTTTATTTTATCGTATGAATCTCTATTATTGGATGTGATTATAATTTAATGGATGGTGTTAAGAGGGATAGAGAAAGATAGACAGAATAAGGTTAGTCAAAATAATCTAGGGAAAAGTTCACCAATGTCGCTATGGTTTACTCTAGAATTATTTATGCCCCTGTGATTTTTTTCTTATCACATATGCCCCTGTGGTTTGTAAAAGGATATGTTTTTTTATCACATATATCCCTGTGGTTTCTTATTTTTACAAAACACAGGGGCATATGTGATAGAAAAAAAAACCCAGCGGCATAAGTGATTCTGGAATAAATCACAGGGTATTGGTGAGCTTTTCCCAATAATCTATCCTTTAAAATATATTAAAGATTATTATCCCAAAATATATTAAAGATTGATTCTAAATTGATTTTTGATTAGTAATCTATTTTTATTTTATTTTTTGGTAAGCAGTAATATACTTTATTACTTTTACTCACAGGAACTAAAATGAATAAATTAATAAGAATAAGATATTAATTTAAATCTAAACAATTATGATAAGTCTATTTTTACGCAATAAAAAGATTAAAAAAAATCATTTTTTTTTAATTTTCCAAAAATACCTAATTTACTAAATCAAATCAGTTGCTAAAATATATATTATTCCAAAATTACATAATTTACTAAAGTAATTTATCTAACCACTAATGTTGGTTTGAAACAGTGACCAAAGTGCCAGAGTAGCGAAATATGCCACGTAATATTTTGGCAAAATTTACTTTTGGCGTGACAGTCTGATAATTTTTTTTTACCAATAGTGATAAAATAATCATTGTTCCGGTTGGTTTAACTGATAATATACGCCCCACGAATTGTCAAATCAAATGTGTAGGGATTCAAATGTTGGCTCTTTAACCTATAGGGGATTTTTATCCCATTAAATTTTCAATTTGGTATCCAAGATAATGTTTATGAATGGGGTCATTAAGTGACGCAAGGGGTACCCTGAGTATCACGAATAACCCCTGTGTCACTCTCAGATTCGGTTTTTTTTTTTCGTTTGAGTGTCGCCCCCCTCCCAGGGAACTCACGAGATTGTGCCAAGTGGCACAATCTCGTTATGTTATTTAAAACTTCGGAAAGCCATTTTAGACTCGGGTATTCAAATGAGATGATTTTTTTTTATTTCGCATAACTTTTTGAGATCTACGCAACGACACGTAATTTGACATATTTTATCTTCCATTAACATAGTTCGAATTTGCAACACTAGTTCCACTTTTTTACGGATTTAAACAATGTTTGTGAGAGAAAAAATATATCAAATGAGATGTCATTGCGTAGATCTCGAAAAGTTATGTGAAATAAAAAAAAAAATCATTTTATTTGGATACCCGAGTCAAAAGTTATGGTTTTCCGAAGTTTTACGGTAATGGAAGTAACGAGATTGTGCCACTTGGCACAATCCAGTGAGTTCCCTAGAGAGGGGGCGGCACTCAAATGAAAAAAAAAAATCAAAAGTGTGAGTGACACAGGGGGTTGTTCGCAGCACTCAGTGCCGCTGGGTACCTCTTACGTCACTTAATGACTCCATTCGTGAAAATTGTAAATCGAATACCAAATTAAAAATTTAAATGTGTAAAAATCTCATGTACGCAAAAGAGCCTTCAAATGTTGATAGAACTTTTGGAATTATAGCTGGATAAAGCTTCATTCGATACTAATCTCATACTTATACAGTTATACAAGTCACTTTTTCGGAATACCTTATTGGTATTAAAGAGATAATTAAGATTATAAAACAAAAAAAATAAAATTTAAACCTGACACCGTTGTTGAATCCCAATAAATTTTTTTACATGAATTACTTCGGATCACACGGTGATTTCATAAACTATTTTTTATTTTTTTGGTAATCTTTTGTTAGGTGATTACATCAACTTTGCTCCTATGTACAAGTTTTTTTTTTAAGAAAATTAATATTTCTTAATTTAAAATAAAGTTATCTTTTATAATTTAAAATGATATTATTTTGAGATTTTAAAAAAATATTACCATTAAGTTTATGACACAAGAATAAAATAAAATATTTAAAATACCTTGCTTAAATTTTAAAACAACGACATTTTAATCTTGTAAAAAATAACTTTATCTATTATTTAGAAAAGAAACACTTTCCTTTTTTAAAATGGGATAGGTCCCATATTTCAAACATGAAATTTCATTTTTAAATCAAGGTTCGTTTTTTCGTGTTAGTGTAAATAAGTTATCTACCGTAAATTCAATGGGATGTTATTTTGGGCAGAAATTATAATATTTTTGTAATTTTAATTTAAGGGAAGATTATACTTGCAATTTTTTTTTTTTACAACCTCTTACAACCAATATTTTAACCGTTAATTTTCGTCAATCAACGGTTAAGATCTTCGCCAACAAAATTTATTAATTAATTATTAATTCGCAATAAATCTTAACCGTTGATTGGCGGAAATCAATGATTAAGATATTATTTATAAGAGATTGTAAATGAAAATAGGTTATAAGTATAATCTCTCCTTAATTTATTTCAAAGTTATTATAATTATTTAATTTTTAATACCAAAATCATATCATTTTGAAAATAAATAAGATAACTTATCTGTGCAGAAATATTTAATGTCTTAAATCAATTTAATTTGTCGCTTTAGGTTATCAGATAACAAAAAGAAAAGCATATCAAGATTGGATAGGGAACGGCCACACATGGCCACCTTTACCTTAAACTTGAACACTCTACAACAATCTCTGTCTTTCTCTCATTCTCTCAGAACCACCTTACACGGTTTTTCATCTACTTGGCCTTCAACCAACACCATCAATTGCAATGAAACAAACAAAACTGGAACTGTGTCTATTAGGAGCTTCTCCAGAAGGGTTTCTTTGGACTCAAAAGCTAGTAGTAGTAGCAGTTACAGGGTTAGTGAAAGAGTGAAGAAGAAGCCAAATGAAAATCTGGTGGACAAGAAGAATAAGGATACCCCACAATTGAAGTTGCGGGTTGCTTTGGATATGTGTTCTAAAAGAGGGGATGTTATGGGAGCATTGTCCTTGTATGATTCAGCAAGGTCACAAGGTGTCAAATTGGGGCAACACCAATATACAGTGTTATTGTACCTTTGTTCTTCTGCAGCTGTTGGTGTTGTTCAACCAGCCAAAAGTGGAAGTGGTGCTCGAACTTTGAATGCATTATTAGTCTCATCCAATGAAGTTGTTAATAGTGAGGACCTCACAGAATGTGGATCAATAGACAGAAAAGACAGAATTTTTAGTAATGCCATATCTGAGAAATCAGATAAGAGAGAAGCCAACCCCTTTACAAATGATTCTTCATTTGTAAAACATGTTTCAAGCAACCAAGAAGACCAAGGGATCCTTGTGAGTGAGGATGTCAAGAAATATGCACTAAAGAGAGGGTTTGAAGTGTATGAGAATATGTGTCAGGATAAGGTCCAAATGAATGAAGCAGCTTTGACATCTGTGGCTAGAATGGCCATGTCAATGGGTGATGGTGACATGGCTTTTGAGATGGTGAAGCAAATGAAGTTCTTGGGGATAAATCCTAGGTTAAGGTCTTATGGTCCTGCTCTATCTACCTATTGCAATAATGGAGAAATAGATAAAGCATTTGCTGTTGAAAAGCACATGCTGGAACATGGTGTCTACCCTGAAGAGCCTGAGTTGGAGGCACTCTTAAGAGTGAGCATAAGAGCTGGCAAGGGTGATAAGGTCTACTATGTGTTGCATAAACTAAGAAGTAGTGTAAGAAAAGTCTCACCCTCTACTGCATATTTGATTATTGATTGGTTTAATAGCAAACATGCTTCGAGAGTAGGGAAAAGAAAATGGGATAAAAGATTCATAATGGAAGCAATAGAAAATAATGGTGGGGGCTGGCATGGACAAGGTTGGTTGGGTAAGGGAAAATGGGAAGTTCTTCATACATCCATTGGAAATGATGGAATGTGTAAATGCTGTGGGGTGCACTTGGACACTATTGATATTGATCCTATTGAAACTGAGAATTTTGCCAAGTCAGTTGCATCCATTGCGACAATGCGAGAGAAAAATTCAAACTTTCAGAAATTTCAAGTAAGAAACTTGAATAATGCACATTATTTGTGATCTAATTATTGATTCATGAAATGGAATTATATGAAATTGTGAATTGCAGAAATGGCTTGACTACCATGGACCTTTTGAAGCGGTGGTAGATGCTGCAAATGTAGGTCTTTTCGGCCAAAGGAGATTCATGCCATCCAAGGCAAGTTACTGAATGTGGAAAATACTCTCTCTTTTTTAATTCTGTATGTTGTTCTTGTTTTGGTCATTGATTATTTTCTTCTGAGGTGAAACTTTTAGATCAATTCTGTTGTCAATGGAATACGCCAAAAGCTCCCTTCAAAGAAGTTTCCGCTTATTATTTTGCATAATAAGCGTATCAAAGGAGACAAAATGGATGAACCAATCAATAGGGCATTAATTGATAAGTGGAATAATGCTGATGCACTCTATGCAACGCCTACTGGATCAAATGATGATTGGTAAGAACAAAATGGGATAATATATTGCCAAAATGCTTCATTTACTAACCTGTGCTTCAGGTACTGGCTGTATGCAGCTATAAAATTTAAATGCTTAATTGTTACCAATGATGAGATGAGAGATCATCTATTTCAACTTCTAGGAAATGACTTCTTCCCAAAATGGAAAGAAAGACATCAGGTGAGCAAAGCTCTTTAGAAAGAAATTTTTTATGTCAGATCTTTGTTCTTGTTGTCATGCTGATTGTATATATTTGATGAGATAAGGTTTAAATTATGGTCATTGATTTAATTATGTATAATTCTTGGCTTCGTTTTCCTTTCTTTGATTGCAATTTACGAATAGTTTATTCTTAACATTGGAATCCCTGGTTTTCCAAATTTTAGGTACGCTTTAGTTTCTCTGATACTGGTCCAGAGTTTCACATGCCCCCTTCTTGTTCTGTTGTAATTCAGGTAAGAAATATATTACTGGAAAGCTCTTGTACTTTTCCAAAATAGCGGAACATGAATACAAATTAAATTATATTTTTGTCTATAATTCTGAAGTTGAAACAATATAGATGTAAAGAAAAGAAAGAAAGAAGGAAATATAACATGGCAATTGTGGTAGCAGGAATCAGATGAAGGCCACTGGCATATACCAATTGAAACAGAACTTACTTACGAATCAGAAAGAAGATGGTTGTGCATTACCCGTGCTAAACTAGACACGGTTTGCAAAGATTCTTCAACAACATCTGAAGGTAGTTGCTGGCACACTAACTGAGGATTGTATCTGGTTCACATTTACTACATGGTTACTTTTACAACTATATATTGTCTTCAGTATTGTTTCAATTCAATGAAATCACTGATATAAACATCATGATATATGTGCATACTGACATTTCTAAAAGAAAAAATAGACTTCAACGATAAAACTATAAGTAGGTCTGTTTGATATGTTTTGTAAAATAGTTATGGAAACAGTTGTTTTCTATATTTTATTCTTTTTGAAAGTTTAAAACCAAAACAGAAAACAAAAACAACTCAGACATGTTCTCTAAATTTGATTTTAAAAACAAAAAAACAGTTATAGTTTTCAAAACATGTTTTACAAAACAGGTGTTACCAAACGAGTTTTTTAGTTTTTTTGTTCTGAAAACTAAAAAACTATTTTGTAAAACAGAAATCAATCAGAGCCTTTATCAAAGTACATTTTATATAGTAAAAATTCATAATTTTCCACTAATGCTTCTTGTTTTAACTATTCATAACATATGCTCTACTCTAGAACAGATGCTACAGGTAAGTACATCTGGATTCACTATAATATATACTCAGCTAACTTGTGATGTGTAATTTCTAAAAGCACTGGAAGTTCAGCTAGTCAGGATCAGGGAATAAAATATGAAAACTTGTTACTCACTAAACTTATGTTGCTCTCACAGAAAGCTTGTGTCGAGTGATTGACTTGATTGGTTCTTCCTTTGTGGAAGGTTCATGTACTTTGGTAGTCTTTCTTTTGTATATTTATCTAGGGCTTCTTTTTGTGTGCTTATTTTTTCTTTTCCTTTATCATGCACCGTCACATCTTCTCAGTTGAGATCCCTCCCTCATATTACATTTTGTTCTAAGGGCTGAAATCCTCTACCTTAAAGTCCCTTTGATTGGTTTAGGGGAGTTTTTGAATTGTACTGATACAAATAGAAAGAAAAATAGAAATTTCATTTCATTTCCTCGAAAAAATACCAAAAGAATCAGAGTGCCATGAACTTCTCAGGGAGTTACCAGTTCTTTTAACTTAATTATTGGTAACTTTAAAAAACTGAGGGTAGCTCAAGCACAATGGAAATGATCTATCTTATTAAGTCCTCGTCACTTCTTCCCAATATTTATGACCCTTGTGATAATGTTTGCATGAAAGTGTCATTTAGCCTTATATACATCTGTGATAACTAGGAAGATTTCTATTACAGTATGACATACTTCAGAATCATCCGTAGAAGCTAATTTTAGTGTTCATTTCTGCTTTGCATTCATGCACGGTTTCACAACTTGATGACTACATTTGTATTTTATTCTACTTAAAAAAAATACACTCCCCATGGTACCCTGATTTGCAAGGATAGAAATGAGAGTAATCCTTGTATGCATTTTGTCTTTAAATTTTTTGTGAAGAGGCAGTTTCCTAAATTTGAACCAGTGACCTCTTTGTCATCAAGAAGTAGCTTTAAGACTGCTCCAACTCGTCTTCTTGTACCTTTGTATTCTATACTTGGGAAAAATCACTTCATCTATGCTTTATCTATTGCAATTTGCAAAGTTATTCCTTGTAGAAAATTGACATTGGATATAAATTTGATGAATTAACTTGGAAGTTATACTAACGCCCTCCTCCCTTTCCCTTCCTTTCATTAGACTCTAAATCCCTGCAAAATGGGGAATGAACAAGGTCAGCTACTAGAATTGCGTTTGCAAAGGAGTTGCAACATCATAATATTGTCAACAGCGAAGAAATGTAAGAAATACATCGAGAATTGTACAAAAATCTGAGAGATACATTTTTAGCATCTGTATCCTCAGATAATTATAACTCCATATTCTTTGAAATTGAGGCTGCAGAGTTGATTGGTATGTAAGTTAATTCATCAGCAATTTCAGTAAATCATGTTCAATAGATTCAACTATACTAACTTCAATGCATATCAATGTTCGCCTTTGGGGATTTATTAATATACAACATTAACTATAATGATGCTATATAAATTTCACATAATTTGGCAATGATGCATACCCCTATCATAATTATTTGTCATCTTTGGATGCCTAAATGTGAGGAAATATGCCAACAATACCAACACCCATGTTCATTTTATAAAACAAATAATCAACCTTTGGGTTGATCCCCAACTGTTCTATAATAATGAACTTCAATATACCATAACCAGAAAATTATGTCATACTATTCATGGCATCACAATCATGGTAATTGAAATAGAATCATAATGTTTGAAATTAGAACAACTCTTCAAGATTTGGTCACTTTGGTGACTACAAATCTACCATAATTAATTCCAAAACTCTGTTCAATTTTCATGTATATCAATGTCCGTTCACGTTTTCCTAATAATTCATAAAATGGAATAAACATATGACAATGACACACTTTCCCAGTACAAAGACCATAGAAATGGTGCGGGTTAGCGTCATTCTCGCGCGGTGGTCCAATTTCACAACCCGCAAAGTGGCGCGGGTCTGCGCCATGACGGTGCGGGTCTGTGCCAGTGTTCCCATACGTTTTCCAGTGAGTTGGCGCGGGTTTGGGCCAAGACGACGCGGGTTTGCGCCACATTTCAGAAAATGAAACCGCTCAGAAACCGTAAAATTTGCAGAAACAGTAGGAGACGAACACCATTATCAGTAAAAGCAACACAGTAATCTATCATCATGTTTTCATAAGTTGTAGTATTTGATCATTATTTAACAACACAACATGGATTTTGTCCCCATTCCTTTCCCATAAGAATTTTCAATAATGAGATTCAGAGGAATCATCAATCATGGTGATTAAAATTTTCAGAAAAGTCCCATCTTTTCATGAATTAAGAGATCATACATAATTGTTTACAAAAAATCACAAACTCTTAAACACATGCTCTGATACCACATGTAAGTTAATTCATTAGCAATTCAATAAATCATGTTCAATATTCTATATTCAAGAACATGATACAGGATATTTAGAGATCATGATTTTCACCTAAGAGTGTATCTTTCTCCATGGAAAAACTTTGATGATGGAAGATCGTTTCTCAGAGTCTTTACCCTATGCTTTTCTTGTATCGTCTATGACATGGATCTGATACAACTTTTATGGGCAGACCATGAATGAAAGAATTCTGAGAGATAATCATAATCAGAAATTCACCATTTTTTCTCTTTATATAACTGAACAATGTCACCAATTACAGAGTTTCAAATAACTCCCTGTAGCTTCCCATTAATGCGAAATGTTAAAACGTCAATTACCATTAATGCGAAACGTCAATTACCAAAACGTTACCATAATGTAAAACGTCAAAACGTCAATTACCATTAATGTGAAACGTCAATTACCATTAATGCAAAACGTTACCATAATGCAAAACGTTAATTACCATTAATGCGAAACGTCAATTACCATAAAATCTCTTTTATTATTAATTTTACAGGTTGTACCCTTGATTTTCGCATAAAAGTTCCCTTTGTCCTCATGAGTTGATTATCTTGAGCTATACAGTGGAAAATTAACTGAGAGGACCGGTCTGAAGCTCCAACGTTTTATATTGCAGGGAGAAATATAAAGGTTAAGGTGTAGTTCTAAATTCTAATTTAAAATAATGTTTTCCATTCAAAACTTTTTAATCGCTGCTCGCACATGCGACGACATAGAGATTGATTAGTAGTTCAATTGTTTTGCAACAACAACAAAAAATTCTTCGGAAAGTAAGTGTTAGCAGTAATCAACGATTTAACCTCCACCAATCGAGGGAAAAAAACTTAGTAGTATTAGACACGAAAAGTAAATCTTTAACGGCTGTGAAATAACTTGAAGTTTTAATTGAACGGTTCTTTGTCATGATTCTATAACATGTTAACAATTCATAATTAAATCAAATTTGAACAAAAAGCATCTGCATGAAGCATACCTTACTAGACAACATATAAATAAACGTGGTCAATCTGTCAACTAGTTTGTAACTCAATATGTACCGACCAAGTCTTTAAAACTTGTGTGCTGTTGATATTTGAGGTTTGGTCTCTACCCAGCGACAAATCTCGATTTAAATTTACGCTTTTACAATTTTATGATTTTTTTTGTAATCAAAATAATTTCATCAAAATACCAAACGTTTTTATGAATTTTTTTTATGTTTAAATGTTACGTTTTATGATTTTTTATCTTCCTTTCGGTTTTAAGTAAAATCCCAATTTTACCTAGCTCCTACCAATTACTCCTTATGATTTATTAGTTTTCTATGTTCTCATCGTGTAGTAAGAACAACTATCCTTAGTTCTTCCTTTCATATACTACTCTCTTTTGGTATAACAATCTCCTCCAGTCACCTTGTTTTCGGGGTAAGGCCCTGTAGACTAGCCCCTCATTGGAACAGCGGGTGCATTGAGCTTAGCTACCGGAGGAAGGATGGGACTAATCCCCCAACCGAGAAGAAGACACTTTCCTCCTCTGGCCCCCAAAATTTTTCCAAGAATTTGCTTGAGGCAGGGTTTGAACCCCTGACTCAAGCAAACCCTTGGGAGCTGAGCTACCTTGGGGGTTGGTCATGTGCATTTTAAAATATAAAGAAACAAGTAATCATAGATTTTGCATTCCTCAGCATTATTTAAGTGATAGCATCGACATGTATGTAACTTGTATTTATCAGAAAACTCAGATGACAATCTCACTGAGTATTTTAAAGCTACTGTTAATTACATTATTGTAAATTTTTAAACGAATGAAGCGCTGGTAGGGTCTGTAATTACATTAAACTTTGAGCCATTACTTTGCCTTTTTTATTTAGTAATGCAAAAAGGTAAGAAACAGAATATCACGGGACTGAAACTGTTTATTTGTCATCATCCTCTATATTGTGTGTGCTGACTGGCCATGGGTTGCAGAATCTGTTTTGTGCTTATAAGGAGTTTTGTTTGTTCTTCTAACATATCACAAGCCTCCAAAAGTTGCATGAACCCTCTTTCTCCCTCTTATAATTAGTTGGACAGAAAAGCCAGTATTAGAGCTTATATTTACAAGCATTATTCTCACTAGTCACTATACCCCAACTGTTATTTCATCCCCAGAATCAGGAACAATATCATGGAGAAGAATTTCAAGTCTTCTTTCCATGAAAAATCAGAAGCTGATGCTGAGGCAGAAGAAAGCTTGCGCTTTGCCAAGTCTCTTCAGGTTCATATATATTCATACTCAGCTATGTCATATTAGTTTTTCAGAAAAGTTGCATCGTTGTTCATTGTGGTTTCAGGAACTGAGAGAACTTCGGTGTCAACTACACAATGCTGCAGATTACTGTGAAACTACGTTCTCGAAAAGCGAAGAGAAGACTTGGTGAGTCCTCTCTAGTCAAACCTTATTTTTATCGAGTCAAACCTGAAGTATAATTGGTTGTTTAAACTCAGCATGTTTCATTACTATCCATACTAACAAGGTCATTGTTATATGACCTTTTCATCCTTTCAAAAATTGATAAATTCGGTAGACTCGAATAACATTCTATCAAAAATTGTCTTTAGTTTGAATTTTTTTTTTTTTTTTGAACTATGAATTTTTTATTTCTTTTTGGGGTGGCCAAATGAATTAATTTGTTAACTCAAATACAAAAATATAAAATTAAATTATTAATATAATATTTATTCAATGTGCTAAACTTTTAGGTTGAATTATGCTTTATATGATATATGAGCTTGTAAATTAAATAAAAATTATAAATATTTTTTATTATTCTCTTTTTATTAATAAATAATAAAATATTATAAATAAAATTAGCACAAATAAGTAGCAAGTCATATGTGCATGATTCATTCTTGGAGTCGAATAAACTCTTATAGGGTGTTTGGTAAGGGAGAATTTTTTTTATTCGGGAATCACGATTCCTGAAAATGTTATCATAAGATTATTTGGTAGGCCAAAATATTTACAAGAATGTTGGGTTAATTTTTCTTATACCATGGGAATTCAAGAATACCACCCCTGGGTTAATTTTTCTTAGAGGTAGGATATTTATACTACCAAAAAATTTTACTACCAGTTTACTATCACTCTAATCACCATTGGATTAGAGGAAAAGTTGAATGAAGAGAGAGAAAGAAAATAACTTTTGAATCCAATGGTGATTAGAGTGGTAGTAAAAAATTTTGGTAGTATGAATATCCTACCTACCTCTAATTTCTTATACCTGGTTGATATTCTTGGATGATATTTTTAAAAAAAAATTACATATAAAACAAAATCTCGCAAATTTTTTTAAAAGTCTTATACTAGACGTGAATAAATAAAATTAGCACATCAATTTTCTGAAAATCCAAAAAAAAAAAACTCCTTCCAAACATTGGGAGGGTGTTAAAAAGTCTGGCAATTTATTTGCTGTTTCATTCCTGTTACTTTTTTCCGTGCTCTCTACTTTTTATGGAAGAGAGTTCGTTTGGTTGCTGGATATGTTGACACGTGACAATTTGGAATTTGAAAATGTCGCAGTGTGCTGCAGAACACAAAAGATTACATTTGCAGGATCATGGTCACTGTCGTTGATCATCTTGGAAACGTCTCGGCCAATCTCGAAGGTCTTATTTCTCAGACAAATGCATTTTCTGATGCTGAGTTACGAATCCAATGCCTAAAACAAGTTAGTATTGCTTTGCACAAACTCCGAATGAAGATAATAGGATGTTATATATATCAAACTTGTGAATTTGCTTAAATAAATGCCTTAATTTAAAAATCATCAGGCTCAACATATTTGTTTTTTTTTATTTAAACCAAAACGATATCTAATTAAAGATTATGTTTCTTGACAGAGACTTGTCTCGTGTGAACCATATGCTCGAAAAGTTGATATCACAAGAATGCAATGGAGTGAGAATGTGCCAAAATTCCATCGGCGTTATTTATCGTCAAGTAACATGTTTCTCATGCACTACCATCCTAATTTAATCAATTACATTGTACCATTAACATTTTTTCCATTTATCTAATTAATTCATGTTTTATTTTATTTTATTTTTCTCAATTGCTTTCCATGATCAGTTCCTCCCCTTGGGAGCTCAATCAGTAAAAAGTTAATAAGGTACGTCTCCATTACTCAATATCCTCAAGAATTTAATAATTCAACAGTGACGTTACTTATGCACACACGCGCACACAAAAAAGTTCTTTCACAGACGGGACAATGTAATGTGTTCTATTCTATGCCTAATATGGCAATCTCAATCTATGAAAATGAAAGATTTTTTTTTGAATTTGTTAAATCCAATGCAGAGGTAGTGAAAGTCAAGTTGCTTCAACGATAGAGGATAATCATGTACTCGAGGCACATGAGGATTTGCCACTTTTTATGTACACCTACAAGCCACCTCCAGCTCAGAATTTGACTCCAACCACAGCTACACTTAACGGACATAATATCAATTTTGCCATGGGTAACATATTATGTTACTAAAACGAAAAAAGTTATTTTGTTATTGTGCATAATTTTCTTTTGGGTTGCATCTCCAACATAATTAACTTCCTTTTCCATTCCCTATCTTAAAAAATAGCGGTACCTGTTCGGGGCGATTTGTCAGGCTTAACAAAGGTTCCAAATCCTAGATTTCATTTCCAAGTAAGTGTGTACTCTATATGCTGATCCTATTTTATATTCGTGACACATGGATGATTGATATGCATTATAAATTGGGATCACTCTGTCATGGATTTCTGATTGTGAGTGGCATTGGTATGTAGAGTACCAATAAGGTTGGACACCACAGAAGATCCTGAATGGTAATGACATCTTATGGCTCATGGGACGTACAAAACGAACCCAATGAAAAACTGGAGAACTTATTCATCTCCTAGTCTTGAGTAACTAATGGTCATCGTGGTTTATCTTGTTTTACAAATATTCCATTGTCTTCTTCATGTTTGGCAGTTTAATGTTAATTCTATAAATAAATTAATGAACCAAAACATTATAAGCAAATATTTGTATTTGAGGCACTCTAGAAGGTGTTTTTTTTTTTGTTTTGAGTAATTTTGGTTGAAAAGATCATGTGTTATAGACATACATAAGTCCCGTATGCCTAAAAAGTCCAATAAAGGACAGACACTCAACAGTTATGCAAAAAGATAACTGGACCCATAAAGTAGACGATCCAGATTGTTCAAACTCTAAAGTCAAATATATAAATAAGAGTTAAAGACCACATGTATGGACAGATCTCTCTCTTTTATTATCATGTTGTCATTGTGCACTAGGCATGTGCATGGATAGGTTTAGTAAGAGAACCGAACAAATCCTAAATAATCTGGTAATATAATTTGGATTTTTGAACTGAACCGGTTTAGATTTTATTAATTTGGTTACGTTCAGTAAAAACCTATTGAAAATGGGTTTAGAATCGGTTTTATCTCAAAACCATCACAGTAATGCTCCTTACCTCTTCAAGACCCCAAAATAGCCATCAACTACATCTTTGTCGACTTCTTGTCAAGTTTGATAAGATTCTCATAACCCACATTGACCTTGCATGAAGTATGATCGTTGTTCTCTATAATAGCCCAATATAATTAATTAGTAAAATACATGTGATTAGATAATTAAGCATGTAATAGTGAGTAAAAATACGTAAATTCCCTAACAAAATTAATTGGGGTCACTTTTGAGGTAAAAAGTGTACTCAGAGAAAATTAAGAGGTATAAATGGGTGTAGATAAAAGTACCCAAAATATAAAAATAGAAATAGAAATACTCCTAGAAAAATATTTCAGACTTTTGGGTAAAGTTTGGTAATTAATGGAGTTGAATAGATAGATGAACTAATACTTACTTAACTGTTAAGTGGCGAGTCACTTAAAAGAACCAAATATCCCCCCCCCCCCCAACCCCCCAACCCGTGTTGCTGCTCGCAGAAAGAAGAAGAGAAGAAGAAAAGAAGAAAAGAATGAGAAGGGAGAAGAGAAGAGAAAAAGAAAGGGAAAAACTCTAGGTGGGCAATCCTTGATGGTTTTGAGTGATTCCAAAGCCTAAACCACTCCAAATCTTCCCCTCTTTCATAATTCTAGCTTGGGTCTTAGTGGGAAGTGCTATGTTGTGAGATTTCTTCCTCCCAAAATTCGACCCATAGGAGAAAATGAGAGATTTGTTGGCTTCTACCTCCATGGAAGCTTGAGGAGTAACCAATCCTTGGTTGTGCAACCATTGGTGGTAAGATTTCATCCTTTGAACTCTATTTTTATGAAGAATCCATGATTTAGGTTTTGGATGAATAGTGTTTTGGGGTTTATGAAAAGTTGAGTAAATTGGCTATGTTCTAGGAAGATTGAGGCCTAGTGCATGTTGAGAATAATGCTAGGAATGACATTTAATCGGTGAAAATGAGTTTAGATAGTCGTATGATTTTGTTTTGAGAATTACAAGATTATACATTTGACTATGGTTTGGCTTGTTTTGTAATCAATGGTTTGGTTTGGGTTGATTGTTGATATTATCCATGTGATGCTTAGAATTGAGGCATTTGGACCAACCGTGAGAAACCAACCGTGAGAAACCAACCGTTGGAACAAGCTATGGAGCTCGGTTAGCTCCTCGGAATTGACATTTGTATTGTGAAGGTTGGTGAAGAACAAAGGTTGAGTTGGAAGCATTGGGGTAAGCCTTCGGACCTTGGGTGTAATTCCCTTTATTGTTCCACCTAGCCCTAAACGTGTAATGGTTGTGTTGTTGTATATAAATGCAATGAAATAGTGTAATGCTTTGTTATACGTATTTGCATGCTTTGGTGTGACATAGGATGGTGTTTCCCTATGTTGGTATGTTGCATGACGATGCGTAAATCATACTTGGCAATTTAGCTGGCCAATAGGACTATTTGCATCTGAGTATCCTTAGGACAGCTCGAGAGCTCGAGGGATTTCTCCTGGAGATGTTGTGTACACTTGCATGGATATATATTTGCTGCATTATTATTGTCATTGCTATTACACTGTTATTGAACTATGGGGTGGAGAGATATTCCAAGGACCCCTGGTTTACTGGATATATTCGTATATCTCATCTCGTGTTGTTGGGGACCCGCTTTCAGGAAATGATGCTGCAGGAGTCTCTGATGGCAAGTGGCCATACTTGAAGTAAATGGACATATGAAGACATAATGTCATTTGATTAAGCATGCTATTTTGTAGTTCCTTTGTGTAGGATTGTTAAATGAAAGTCATTTGTTATTTGCGTGCTATGTTTATTTGGTTGGACTTAGCCTATGCTCATCCCCTTTGGTATCTCTTTTGTTGATGAGAGCCAAAGAGTTGATCATGGTGTTTTGTAGCTAAGTCTCATGCTTCGTAATTGAAACTTGTAAACATGAATTAAGGATATGATGGAAAGACATGTAAACCATTTGATGCATATGCTTTGATTACATTCATGTATTAAGGTTTTGGCATGTTGATTAGGTGTTGAGAAAAAGGGTTAGATGCATCCCCCATAAACTGAGAAAGAAAAGAGAGTGTGTTTAAAAGTTCCTGCCAGCGCGCTTAAGCGCCCAGTAGCGCGCTTAAGCGCCCAGTAGCGCGCTTTAGCGCCGTGCTGCCCCTGTGAGGGCAAGACTCCCTGCCTCAGCACGCTTAAGCGTCCAAAACGCGCGCTTAAGCGCTCGGCTAGCGCCCAGGTGCGCGCTTTAGCGCCCAACGCTGCAAAAAGATGGATTTCTTTCTGCCGGTGCGCGCTTAAGCGCCCGACAGCGCTCTTCAGCGCGCAGGACCAATGTCCACATAAAAATTGTGTGGTCTTAAATGGTCATAACTTGAGTTGTAGAGCTCCAATTGAGACATTTAACCACTTTTGGTCTAATGGAATAACATTATGGTATTAAGCTTAGATTATTTAATTCCGCAATGTATTCGGTTATGGTCACGCAATTGGTAATTTAAATTCGGCTGGTTTTAAAAGAAAAATTTAACCGAATTTTAATTGAACTAATGTGATTGTAACTGCGCTTAATATCATAAGTCGATGTTAACAAACCGATTCTAGAACAGGGTGTCTTTCATCTACAAATCCTCCCTAAATCTAGAAATTTTAAAACGTGGAAGGGTCTAGAACTTAGGGGAGGCCATTGGATCATGGAGTTGAGAGATTAGGATGAGGTCTTTTATTGTAGGTTTTATTAATCTCATGTTAAAGGAGATAAGTTATCTCATGTCATATAGATAAATTTGTGGCTCCACCACCTGGGGAAAAAAAAGGTGACACAGTTATCGAATGGTGTGTAGGAGAGAAATTTATCACGTGTTGCATAAGAGTAATTTTTTTCTTTATTATATGTTAAAACGGTTCTGTTATGAATAATCATATTTATTTAAGGTTGTATAACTGCTTTTTTTTTTTAAATAAAAAACAGTTTGACTTAAAACTGTTTAAATAAAAAATTGGTTTTTTTAGTTATGGATTAGACCGGTTAAAGTTTGGTTTGGCTTAATTACATATTTTGAACACACACTATTTTGGCTAAAATCTTACAGTTGTGTACGGTAATTCACTACCTCCAAGATATCTAATTCATATTGATATACTAATCTGCTATTAAGGATTTGGAGGCATGGATTTTCTGCATATGACTTGTGAGGCTTCGCTAGTTGTCAATAAAGCAGAGAACCTGCTTGCAATTGGATGAATTAAGGACGTTATTATAAATTCGTGATTACACAGTATGACATATATGGAATTTTATACATTGTTATTTATTATTTTATTTTAATTAATGACAAATTAAAATAATAATAATAAATGATGATGTATCAAAATATTGTTAAATATCAATATAAAATTTATTTGAGCTTTTAATGCATACCAAGTAAACTTAAAAAAAAAAATTACCCTTTAATGCGTCAAAATTTAACTCTCTTTTTTTCTACATTACCCACTTTATTAGACATGGAAATAAAGTAACAATATTACATTTTCATTGTTTCCAAGAAATTTTAGAAAAATTTCAATTTATTTTGAAAAAAAGAAGAAGAATATTAAAATTATGCGTATGAAGTATGAACCCTTTCATTTTTATTTATTTATTTATTTATTTATTTTGCTCGGAGGATGAATACTCAACTCGAAAATTATAAAATAGAGAACAATTTTGACGCGGTAATTTAAAACAGCATGGATATATTCTGTCCGAAAACGTTTTTGACAAGGTTTTTCCTTACGAGAGTGAATAAGGTAATTTAGATGTCTAATAGCGTGTCAAATTATGTAATCCAATTCCTTTGGTTGAGTTTTTTTATTATTTTTTTTTGACAAATTTTATCTCAAGTAAATTTATGTCAATGTTTAAAATTCAGACACTGATTAAACTTTAAGTGTTAACTAATTATGTCCAATTTTATGACGCCTAGCACCATCAGTTAAACACCAAGCAGCTTACCAAAAAAAAAAACACCAAGCACCATCAGACATTTCATAACAGTTGAATGAAACAATAATTTATTTTTTATTTTTGATGTAATATATTTAAATTTATATTAATTAACATCTCTTTTATTGAGTTAATTTATATTAACAATTACAAAAATGTTAAATCAAATAAATAATATAATATAATACTATCATGAAATATAAATGTATAACTCTTATATTCAAACAAAAAATAAAAATTAAGATACAATTTCAACTGCAACTCCCCACTAGTAGTACTCTTGCTTACACAATTGCAGTCTTGCTTGATTTGTCATTTATTTGAAACTATTTGTACCATTTTTTAATGTTATATTTCTAAAGGGCTAGCTTATGTGATAATAGAAAACCCATTTTGAAAATAAGAAGGAAAAAAAAAAGGAGGTAAAAACAAAAACAAGTTCCAGATACAAAAGTGATACTCAGATAGCATAAAATTTCTTTGTGCTTTTCAATCCCTTTTTTCTTTTAGGTTAAAAGTAATAAAAATCGTGTTATCCAAGCTGAAATTTTCGAATAACATCGCGTGACTCAGCGGTAATTGCAACCATCGTTCTATTTTCTAAGAGGAAGAAATGAATATTCTTGAAAAAAGGGGTGGGGTGTGCAAAATAATCAAAAAAATTGAGGTTATTTAAAATATACCGGTTTTGAAAAATTAATTCATTTTGTTTTTAAGATCCCAATTGTGATGAACCGAACCGATTTTTAAAACCGGTTTAGTTTGAAGTAAAAAAGTTTAACTTATTTATAGATGTGTGATTTTAATCAATTTTTTATGTAAGATTGTTTAGAGCGGAGATTCCTTTTATGAATTTTTTTTTTAATATATATATAAAATAAAATTTTGTTAATATTATTAAATTATTTGTTTTAAAAATTGTATAGTATAAAATTATTAGATATCACATTATATTCAATCATTTTTTATTTCTATGATTTTTAGGAACTGGTTTAAAAACTGAACTGTTTCATACGTGTTTTGAATTTAAACACAATTTATTCGAACCGAACCGAATCATTTTCAAAAAACCAAATTAATTTTTATAACTTTATATTTTAAATTTTTAAATTTTTTTCTTTTCAAATGTGAAAGGAACCAAATAAAAAAACTGCTCACAGACATCTGTGTGAGTTTGGAGGTCTTGATCCTGAAATGGAGATAAGTACCAGTATTCTGAGGTATATATTATATATATTAAAAATATTATTTAATATCTTCGATTCGGTTTTTCAAAAAATGGGTGGGGTAGGGAAAAATGAATAAAGCACAAAGATTTTTGTGGCACATAAAGAGAACAGGTAGCATTTTAATTATGGTTTGATTAATACACTTCATCTAGGAAAATCTAGAGTCGATAATTACTTCACCCGTAAATCTCGCTAACAGACAAACGACTTAACAGCTCTCTTCTCTTTCTTAATTACAACACAAAGCCTTATTCCCTTTCTATTTACAAAAGCTAGTTCCTACTCTACTCAGCACGTGACAGCACTTCAACATCCATTCCCCAATCTATATACATCGCTCTTCCATGCTGCAATGCAACAACTAATATAATATGCTTATACATGGAACAAAATCACTCCAAGGGCATAAAAACCGATCCTGGATATTGTAGATGCTTCTCTGATAACCCTGTTTCTTGTCTCAGATAGAACATAAATCAAGAAGAGTTACCCTTATAAATAAGAAAATTAAGTGTTTCCAGAGCAAAATAGATGAAAGTTCCTGGTGAATGAGTAAAATAGCACCCAAAATTGGATCCCACCACACATTGCCACCCACTCCCATACACCGTGTCAAATTCCTGAAAAAAACAAATAAGACTGGTGTTAAAATATATAAAATCATTAATATAACCTCACAAAACACTTAAGTTTTGGTGGAATTGATTCTTTATTGTGGCCATATAATCAATGGAAAAAAACAACTCCCCAAACAAAATAAAATAAAAGGAAGCATATTAACGTCAAAACCACAATTCAATTTAGGGGGAAAATAAAAAAAGAAAGAAGCATAAAGAGAAGCACCTTCTTGATATATGCTGCGATAGAGATGCAATCAGAAACATCATAGAGATCGAGGGCCTGAGAAGCAGAGGCCATAGCTTGGATTTGCATCTTCAGCGGCATGTCAGTTTCTTTCACCATAGCTTTTCCTTCCAACATCTTAAATTTTCCCTCCTCGAAGAAACCCACAAATGATTCTTGTTGTTCTATATATATTGTAAGGCTTAAAGATTCTGAATCATGATCAGATAGTACAAGATTCTATAATCTACTGCTGAGATTCTGGCATCAGAAAAATAAAAGCCACCAAGTTCAAGATGCAGCTCTCCTTCCAACAAATGATATGATACATTTAACAATTTGGGTGATTTTTATGGATGGAAATGGCACTCTACTTTGAGAGTGGCACGTAACCTGGCCTTTTTGTACACCTATCTTGTGTCTCCATCTGCTTCTGTCTTATCTCTTTTCTCAATTCATTTTTTTATTTTTATTTTTTTTGAAAAGTCTCTATTCTTACCCCTGTTATTTTCTTTTAATAAATGATTTAATACGTAAGTTAAGGGAAGAAAATCCTCTATAATATTCTACCCCAAAAATAAAATAAAAAACCCTAAAGGGAGAGAGAGAAAAGATAAAGAAAATTAATAGTTTTAATTATATATATTTTTATCTTACGACCTATTTCCGCCAATCAACGCTTAAGATTTATTGTGAATTAATAATTAATTAATAAATTTTATTGGCGAAAATTTTAACCATTCATTGATGTAAATCAATGGTTAAGATATTAGTTGTAAGAGTTTGTAAAAAAAAAAAAAAATTAGGTGGTAAGTATAACCTTCGCCATTTTTATTAGATGCTTTATGACTCTATTAAATATGTTGTTTTATATATATTAAAAAAAAATAAGTTGTTTTATAGGAACACACTACCAAATAATTTTAATAAAATATAATTTGTGTTTATCTATTATATTATAAAATTAGCATATTAATAATAAAAAATATTTATCATTGCTAAGGATATAGTTTTATATCATTTTAAATTAAATAATTGTATTTTATTATATATTTACTTAGTTTTTATTACAAGTTAAGAAGAAAGACAAAAGAATAATATTATGGAGGAGATAAAAAGAAAAAAAAAATCAACAAAAATGAAATAAAAATAGTCATTTCGCTTGAATTGACCTAAAATTTTATCTTTTAAAATGATAAATGTTTTCTTGCTTATAATTTGTGTTTAATGTGTTTTGCTTAATTATTTTTCTCCATGAACTTAATAATATGGAAATTAAGGTGAGAAAATCCTAAAGAGAAAGAGAGGAGGGAGAAAACAAAAAATAAATAAATAAATAGATTTAAATTTATGGTTTTATCACATATTTTAGTTATTTAAAGGAGAACACTTCCTAATAATTTTATATAACATAATTGTTATCCATCCGTTATATAATAAATATCCCATATTAATCATTTGTATTAAAAAAAAATTAGAAAAATAAGCTTGAATAAAAATGTGATAAAATAACTTCCATTTTTTATGTTTTGAAAAATTATATTTTGTCAATCTTAATGTATATAAAATATAAAAAATTTGAATTGATGTGAAATTTTACAAAACTGATTAATAAGATAAAAAAGATTCAATTCAATAATAAACTTTGTAAGAATGCTGTTAATTTATGTAGATATCAATTGATTTATTTCTTAATTTATGTTTATTATTAATTAATTCATATCTTAATAAATAAAGAATGAATTTTGAATATTTTATTACTACTTAGTTTTTTTACACCAATAAAGAATACACTTTGAGAAAATTTATAAACTGAAATGAAGAACAATAAAAATAGGAATTCTAATTAAAAGTAAAATACGCAGTTAAAAAATTGTCATTTAATGAGTTATTCCAACTTAATTACTGATATCAAATTCTAGTTCTGAATATACATTTACATTACAAACTTGATAAGAAAACTTTATCTAATCGTGTCCCGACTTAATCGGATTTGTCAATTAATCAATGAATTAGTGGAAAAAAAAATTAAATTACTTTTTTAGACTAAAAAAATGTAGTGGAGATTGCTTAATTGAAAATGGCTCACGAGGATACGTATCTATCCTTCTTAATCCTAGGGGTAGAAATAAGATATAGTCATCTGCAACACCAGAAAAATATATTATAATATACTATATCAGCGCCCGGATTACTGCAGAATGTGGATTAGGGTGAATCCACGCACTAAAATCCATGGATTATCAACAAATCAAAACCTTGTGCTTGACGTAATTCGCATTCATCCGAATCCCTTCGTTGAGATGGGGATATATATGTAAGAGCAAGTGGCACATCTCTTTCTTATGTGTCACAGACACCTAAGACTGTCTTGGACACGAGAATTGGGTTGCCCTTACGATATTGAATTATGGCCCATATACGGGTCTCGTTCCATTTCAGATTAAAAAAAAATAGGCCTTTCCACTGTGTCTTATTACTGCAGTAAAAGTATAAAACTTTCCTTAATCAGTGTTGGAAAAATGGGTTTTATAAAAGTTATGTTATAGAAAAAATGATTGTGTTATGTTATAGAGATTTATTTTGCGTGCCGGAGTTTTTTTTTTGCTGCGGGACCCACAAAATGTTATGTGTGTAGATACTTTTTTGTGGTCATGTTAAATGATAGATGATAAACCTATGGAAAATTTCAGAAGGTTAGATTTTGGGTTTAAACGGAGACATGCTTTCACAATGTTAGATTTTTCATTTTTCATTTTTGGAGTACAGATTTCACAATGCAAGACTATAATTGAAAATAGATTCTCTTATATTAAAGTTGGGTTTATCATTTATCAATTATATTAAAATTTCATATATAAAACCCATTAAAATTTCATATAACCTAATCATGTGAATTTTTTATATTTCTTACTTTCTTCATATTATCATTAGCGAAAAAAGATGTAGACATACAATTTTTATTTCAGATATGTAAAATTTTAACATAATTACCGCGTAATGTTAGACCAAAAATAACAACGACTATCCTACAGCGTAATCATTCAATTGTTTGACCAAGAAAACTTCATACCTCCACACAAGCTTGATTTTTCATCTTGAGAAAACCTTCTGTACATCATATATAATTATATATAAGTACATCTTTATCTAATGAAGAAAGTTTTAAAGATTTAGTGGGAAAAAAAATAAGAGTATAAATGAAAAAACAATTTCCTTATTTGAAAAAAGATAAATCAAAGTGGGTACATCTAAAGAAATTCCCTTGAAAGAATAAAAAAAAAAAAAAAACATCAATTGAAGGGACAGTTGTAGAGTTGTGCGTAAAGCAACAAAAATAATACTTTTGTCCCAATGTTCTTTTTAGATTGAAATGTTTAGGGCGGCACATTGACCTCCCAATGATTGGACCGACTTCCATAACAAGTTTGATTTTTGTTTGTGAAGTTTCATATTGTAATTCAAACAAAAAATTGTTTCTTTATGTACCAAAAAAAAAATTTTTTTTTTCTTACTTTTATCTAAATCATTCTTTTATGATTTCAAACGAGAGAAAGTAAACATGTTATTAGTTATTGGAGTGTATAAGAGCAAAATTACCCCACCCCCCTCCCATGGCGCACTACTGAAAATGGATGCATATCAAAATTAAGAGTGAACGTGCAAAATGGGAATTGTGCAATCAAAACATGCATTTATGGTTCTTGATTTCTTGTTATCTTCAGTGACCTTATAAACTTCAGATACGCAGTGTTGCTGTCTCCATAAATATTTACTGTATTAATAAGTGTAAGAACAAATATGAGATTACATATATATCTCGGATTTAATGCGCATTAAACAAACAAACAGTATAATATATGGGATGAACCAAACAGCATTAAGATATATTATCAATAAACAAAATTAACCATTATAATTAAATTTCATTTTTAATTATATTTTAAACTTTTTTTTTCATTTTCTCTTATTTATACATTGGTTTTTATTTTAAAATATTTAAAAAATTATAAATTTATTACCAAAAAAATTATAAATTTATAATTTTGAATAAAATATATTAAAATATATAAAATAATTTACATTTACCAAATAAGTTTTTAAAAATAAGTTTCAAATTGATTGTCAACATTTATGACAATACAGGACACGATATTCCGACATATTTTTTAAAAATATTAGATTTTGACATGTTAGAACACGGTTTGATATTATATAATATTTTTAATTTATTAAGTATATATTATATTTAATATTTAATAATTTAACAAAAAATATTAAATAATTTAAAAAAAATGAAACTAAACTTATAATACGCATCAATTTTGCAAAGAAACATAAGATGTAAGTATTTACTATTATATTTTCAAATTGAAAATCTCTTATAAACTCTAGTGAGATTTATTCGATATCCATTTTTAATTTTTATTATATCAGTTTGGTCAAACATTGATAAATTTTTTCATGATATGTAATAAAATTTTAAACATTATAGGTGTCGGAGCATGTCAGAGTATTGGAGAGTGTTGGACACGATACTTCAAATTTTTTGAAGTGTCGATGCTACATAGTTCAACATTAATAACTAATAGATGTGATGGTGCTGGTGGGATGACAATTACTAGTGAAGGTGTTGGTGGCCAATGGTGACAAATGTGATGTTTCTTATCCTAACATTTTCAATTCTAAACCAAGCCTACCTTAGCATATTTTATTATGTTGTGTCTAGGATAAAATGACCCAACATAATATATTCGTTATACAATGTTGCCTCACCAAAAATGAAAAAGACCATGATACGGTAATTTTACATGACAAGTGTGTAATCATTTTATGGATGATGGACTATTTTGCCCTTTTTTTTTCATCATTGTATCCCCTTCCCATATTATATATCGTCAGAGAAAAATTGGTAGATAGTTTAGGGAAAGAGCAAAGTTGTCAACTTTGTCTCATTTGAAGAAAGCATATGGTTTTTTGGTCACCAAATACCTTCACAATTTGGCTTTCCAAGCCATGTTATACAATATTTTGAAGCCATACATAGCTAAGATCTTCTCTTGGATGAGATTGGTCTGTATCGATAGGCCTTCCTTTAATATGCATAGGAAATGCAAATAATATTCAAAACGTATATTAACATTCATCACCATTTAAAGGACACAAATAAATAATGTAATTGTTAACATAACCATATATCTACGCTGGTCGAACAAATAAACTCATAATTCATCTAGTTACGATCCTAAGAAAGACATTGGTTCAAACAAGTGTGATATTCAGTCCACTTACATATCACTCATTTATTTATCTTTCCCAATTTATCTTTCCCAATAAGTTTGCTTTGACATACCACAAACAACCATTTACGTGGTTTCGACATTTTATCACGAACCTATGTCTATCACTTTTAGCAACTATAGTCGTTTAATGTATCGTCATATGATACATTTTAATAGTATTTTGCATTGTAGATAGGAGATCAATTGGTAACCATGAATGAGGTAGAATTTGGCCTTACACATACAACCATGTTGTTAACATCAAATGCAATAACTACATAAATTGGACATGTTAAGTAAATAATGAAAATTCATCAATAATTAATTAATGGGAAACTTGAGGATCCATCAAAGCAAGGGCACTCATTTTTACCATCATTAAATTAGCATCAAAATATCCTCCATGTCAATATCTAAAGAATCACCAAGTGGAGTTATACTTTCGGGTTCTCTCTCCTCATCATAGCCCATATCCAAGGTACTGTCATCTTCCTGTTCCCCATATGTGATCTGGCTTAAAATTTATGGAGGTGTAGATGAAGGGACAAATATGTCTTCATAACCAGCATATGGTTCCTTGTTCATATGCATTGACCGGGCGGATAAAGAATACACCCACCACAAAATCAATTTCAATAGATATGTCAATAAGTTTTGCACAGACTGATCGAGATAAGCATTGATCATACACTTCACACCTTTTATTTTTATTGACATTATTACCGAGATTATGCTCATTTGAAGTATTGCATCTAACTATCAAGCAATAAATACATTAGTAGCCTTGAAGTGCAAAATTTTGATGAATCTCTTCTTTGAATCAATTTAACTACGGTAGCGTTTGATTTGCATTATTTTTGTTTAATCTTTAAAAGTTAGATCATTGTGTCCTTGAAATTGTGTATCATATGTAGACAATCAACAAATGTTTAGGAACTTGAACTCATTTTTGCCGTGGATTAAGGTGGTGAAATGAGTTCGATTTTTTGCACAAATTTTCTAAATTCTAAAGATAATAACAATGATTTAATAAGAAATCATGTTTAACAAGGTAGAAGTGAGAGTTAAAGGCAAAGAAGATGGAGAAAGATTAAGGGGAACTAATAGAAAGCATGAAAAAAAATATGGGTGATGGACTCGTCAACGCTCGGGATGTTACATGCCCACCAACTTCCGTCTGGTTCGTCCTCGAACCACACCGTACTGGAAGAGAGACCCTGCTTTGATACCACTTGTCACGCTCGGCAGCTTCAAGAGTCAATGACTATCCCCACATACTAACACGAGACTTTTCAGTGTGTTTTTTCCTCACTCGCACACTTCTTGGGAAAACTTCCCATATCCTAAAATTGCTCCAAGTCAAACACGCTTCACTGTGGAGTTCTTCCGTTTCGGGCTACCGAAAAACAGATGCATCTTGTTTCTATAGTAGTACCAATTAATTCTTATAAGCTATCCCAAACTGTGCAGTCTCATACTTGCACAATCTTTAGAATCTCTCTCTATCGGGTGTCGATTCGGTTCATTCATGTAACCCCCGCTGGAAGCCTGTCAAGAGGCGCTCCTTGTCCATGTCCTTTCGCACCGGCGATCACTCCCCGCCCTCGTCAGCGCCCGGGATGTTACAACATATTTGAGTGATATGTTACTTATTGACTTAAATAAGTTATGTACCTACAATACTAATATTATCTCAGTTATGCATTATGCAGAGAATTTTGATTTGATAGTTAAAGATGTCGTTTACCGAACCTGAAACACCAATATAACAAGCATTATGTGTTTGTTTGATCTTTTATTGACAATAATGTATAATTTATTATTTTTATATTAAAATATTTAGAATTTATATCTTTTTTCAGCTATTTAAGTATATTTATAATTTTTTTAATATAAATTATAGATTTATATATAATCACCGGGTCATGCAGTTGAACCAATGACATAGTGACCCGGTACCTCGACCGGGCCAGTTTTAATAATATTGCTTACTCGAGTAAGTATTCGTCAAATATTGATATATTAATATATAATTTTAAAAAATAAATCAATATGTAATTTGAGAATGAAATTTTTTTAATTTTATTTTTTAAAATAAAGACAAAACAATCGATGAGCCTTTAACTTGTCATCATCATTGTATATAACTCACGGAGGAAGTCATGCGAGAGAGGTCATTGAGTCATTTCTCGAACCACAAGTGAAGCATTCAAACTAAAAGATATGAGAAAGGATATATATTTTTTATAAATATTATGAAGAAATACTTAAGCATATGTAACATGAAAACGTATTATGTAATTCAATCAACTTAATTGTAACAATAATTTACCGATATATTTAAATATTAGTAATTAAATAATACTATAAAATAAAATGTTCAGAATATAACTCAACATTCAACAACGTATATTTTAGGGATTTTATGTCTCTTGTGTTAATCATTTCCAATATCTAGTGGAGCTATATTTTTTCATTCTCTCCTCTTTTCATATATATTTTATGTGTAAATAAAAATATCTTATAAGATGAAAAATATTAAACTAATGCATATAAAAAACAAAATTGAAACTGGTCTTGAGCAAGTTAAATAAGTTTGACCAAGTCTTTGAAAAAATCTGTTAGACTAACTCAGGCTTGTTTGGTTATGGTTTTCAAAAATAGTTTTTTAATTTTTAGAAAAAAATAAATAAAAAAACACGTTTGTAAGATCTGTTTTATAAAAAAATATTTTGAAAATTATAATTATTTTTGTTATTTTTAGAATCAAATTTAGAGAACATGTCTGATTTATTTTATTTTCTATTTTGATTTTTAATTTTCAAAAAACAAAATATAGAAAATAACTATTTCTATAACTATTTTATAAAATAGTTTTAAGAATCAAAAAAATCAAAACACAGTCAAACAGTCCCTCTGTGAGTCTGGGGTTTCTCGATTAGACACGGTTCAACGTCCACATTTTTTTTTTTTTGGTACAAGATTTAACGTCCTTTATTGAACTTGATGCTATCATTTATTTCTTCATAATTATAAAATTCAATGGAAAAAACACTAAAAAGAAAAGAACAGTGGACATTAAACAAGCATGCGAACGAAGTTCAAGAAACAAAAATATCTCTTGACTTCGTCACAAAGATGGTAATGGTATCTTGCAATAGTCTATCCCTTCGTCTAAAAGGCAAGAATCAAGTTCAGTGGCAATTCCTCCTCAATAAACTTGAACATTAATTCGACCAAAAATCGAAGTGCCTTACCCCTTAAGTCTATAATATATGTTAACCTCAATACTCAATAGTCAATAATCGGTCCCCACTATATCACCATGCAACACAATAGTGTTCAGAAAAGCCAAAATATTGGCTAGTCGGCGACAACTCATCAACTACACTTGACAGTTGACACCGTAGTACTTATGTATTTTCTTGCCAAAACTAACATAACATCAGTAAAATATAGGTATTAAGTAGCGGGTTGCCAGGTATAATCATGCTATAATACATGCATTTTCTTTAAAGTCCTCACATGTATCCAGCAACTCACGAAAAAAGAAAAGAAAATAAGCTCGTTCAAGTCACATGCGCCCTTTCAATTTCATTTCATCACCCAAAACGTTATTTCTTTTTTGTATTTTAATTTTTATGCCATCAAGAGTCAACAATAAAAAAAATTGAAATCCAACGTATACATAGGCAATCAGACAACAAGGTTTAGATTTTTAAAAATTTAGAATTATCTATTTTAAATTATTTTTGTTTGGATTAAATTAAATTAGGAGATGGATAGTTACTACATGTCATTACCATCGAGTTAGATAATTATGTTGATCCGATAATTATATTTATTTCTATTATTATACGGTGATTATATATTTGATCGAGAGTAACATGAAGTGAAACAACTCGGTTGTTAAAGTATCTTCCCATTTAAATTAACCCAATCCCAAAAAAGGAAAAACAAAGGAAAGTGGGAGAAGAAAGATTAGAAATGAATAATTCTTTTGAAAATTTGTGATTCGTGTGTCTAAACTCTAAACACGAGTTGCAGAAGGAGGACGAGGTAAGGTGAGACTTTTTGGAATTTGGAAACGGCGTCGTTACTGGTGTTCCTCCGGTGATGGCCGATGACAAATCCTCGACGGTAATGGGCAACAGAGACAGAGATCGAGAGCTTCTCATCCCCGTCGCTGAATCCGGCGACGACGACGGCGCCGCATCCAAGCCTTCGTCTTCCACCTCATCCGTGCATCATGCTGGCCGCGAGGTGATGATCTCTTCCTCGTATACTTTAGGTTTTTAATTGTTCTTTACGCGTGCTGTATGCGTTGGAAATTTGAAGCAGTTGATTAATATGGATTTTGGCTATGCTTGCTAGGATTCGGTTTAATTTGTTGCTTTTGGCCTTTAGTAAATTTCTTTGACTTTAATTGGGACTGTTTTTAGGGATGGTATCGATGAGAAGTGGAATTATTTCTGTTTATATCACTGGATGAACTTGTTGACAACCTTTAAGCTAAAAACTAGCTCTTACCTTAGTGTGTTTGAAAATTCGTACCAATTTAAATGATCTAAATGTCCCCCCTCCCCTCCTCTCTCTTCTTTCGGATTATAGAACCATTTTATTTTTTTGTCTCTGTTTTGTCAAAATTACGTAATTAATGTAATTTTAAGTAGCGCACACGTCTCCTACTCCTCTCGAAAGCCTGTATATACTTTATAAATTATATCATTAAGCATTGAATCAGTTTTTATGGCCATATTACATCGAAACTGGTGGTGGCAACAATACAAACATAGGGGAATGTAAGGAAAAGAGATGTAGTTGTAGATATGGGATTTTAATATAAGGTGATCCAGTGAATTATGTGTAAAAGTACAGAGAGTTTCTTTTGAGCGGGGGTAGGAGACCTGTATTTATTTATTACGAACGAGTCTCTCAATTTCTTTTGAGATTTGCATTCATATATATCGGAATGTAATGTTTTTTTCATGAATTTGACTTTTGAATGCCTAAGCCTAACAAAAGTTATCCCATTCTTTTAGTTGCATATTAGAAATTCTCTTCCTTTACATCTGAAGTATTTTTCTGACAGATTGCCACGTGTTGTTTCTGTCAATTTGTAGACTTTTTACAAAGTTATTAGGAGCTGGGCATCGAAAAAGTTCATGACTGGATGGTGCGCAATTCTGTATTCAACCCAATATCTTACTATTCTGAGACGTAGATATACACCATGTCATTGTACACTCTTACATATCAAACTACTGCACAAATTCCACCTTAATCTTTCATTACCTTATCATTATTTCCTGAAGAAAGATGTCCTTTTGTATGCTTTGTATAATTTAAAAGTTTATTTTCTCTAATTTTTTATATCCATTTTATTTCTGCTGGTATCTTTGGTGTTTAGGTGCTTGTGTCTGTGTCATGAACTGAAAGTCACGATTTATGATAGTTAGTATATATTTGAAAGCTCTTACTTCCCTTATCCATTAGACACTGAGATATGTTGCTCGTAATATATTCAAAATTGTACTCCTTATTTGATGGGAAATCCCAATTGAATCGAATCCCTAGGTTATTAATAGTAAATCTTTATATTGCTTACTGAATTTGAACCATGCTAGTCAAATTATAACCTTTTATGTCTATTCCCACAATAAAATAAAATAAAAACCCACTCTCCATTAAACCCCGACTAGGCAGGGTTGGGTGAGGGCAATTGTTGTACATAGCTTAACCCTTGCAAAGAGATTGTTTCCCATAATAATTTGAATAAAACTATAATATTTTCATTGCTATCCCTGTCACTGGTTTTAGAAAGATAAGGTGATGAAGAAATAGATAACTATTTTAAAGTTATTAAAGATGATTCAGTGTAGAATAATTGCTGCAAAGAATTTTTGTTCCTGTCCAGTATTCTCCTTTCTATCTATTTGCACAGATCTTAGGTTCGCAAAATTATTGTCCTGCTTCATGGTTGACCGTCTTAACATTTGAGACCAGTTGTTGCTTTGGCTTCTTTAAATTCTTAAGGTCCTTTATCTTTGTGGTTTAAGTTGTTTTGTTTGGCAATTTGAATTTTTATGATTGGAGGCTTTGAAACTAGATAGTTGAAGACTCAGATTTTTTTTTCAGGGTTGCACTTAGTATGCCTTCTTTCCTTTTCATGAGCATGCTACTATATTTGATTTTGATGTCTTTTTATGCTATAATTTAAGATGTAATCTGATACTGTACCCATATAATGGCACTTGCAGCTGAATGTAATGAATTCCTGTTTTTATCTGTCATGGTGAATTGGTGATAACTCACTGTTCTTTTTTTTGTTAGTGTCATTCTTTTTCCAATTGCAATCACCTTCTACATAACATGGTGGTTTATTCATTTTGTTGATGGGTTTTTTTCTCCAATCTACGCTCAACTTGGCATCAATATCTTTGGTAAGTGCTACTATTTTATGGTACATAACTATACCCCTTTACTTTTTTTTCCGATGAGACTAAAGTATGGGTATTTAATTTTATTGGATGGATAGTTTAGTAATTCTATATTCTTAGTATTCGTTTTATTTAGGTTTAGCTATTTTATTTAGTAATTCTATTTAATTTTATTTGCTATTTTAATGGAAGTAGAAATGTGCAACAGAGCTACAAAACTAATACAAGTTGTCACGTGGAAATTAGATATATTATGGGCTAGTGTTGTCTCTATCTCTAACCTACAAGGTTACTCAGTGGATGTCATGGTAGCATTAAACATACTGAATTATTTGCTAATAATTCTTGGTCAGGTCTTGGATTCGTAACTTCCATAACTTTCATCTTCTTGGTTGGGGTTTTCATGTCATCATGGTTGGGTGCATCTGTCCTGGGACTTGGGGAGTGGTTTATCAAGCGAATGCCTCTTGTTCGCCATATCTATAATGCCTCCAAGCAGATTAGTGCTGCTATCTCACCAGGTGTGTTTGCCAACATGTTACTTTTAGTTGTGATACTGATGTGAACGTAATGTTGGGTGAGAACTGTTTATGTTAACATATGTGTTATCACAGATCAAAATACACAGGCCTTCAAAGAAGTAGCCGTCATTCGGCATCCACGCGTTGGTGAATATGCACTTGGATTCATAACCTCATCTGTTGTCCTTCAGGTTTCTTAGAGACTTCTATGTTTGATAGCTTATAAGTTCAGAAAATTTTCTTTCATCATTGCTTAAATTGGTGCTTTGGTGTCACTGCTTTAATGTTGCTTATACCGTGATCATTATTATTTTCTGATGGAGCTGTGTCCTATGATGCACGGGCACGGGCACGGGCACGGGACACCGGACACGACAAGACACGCCGACACGTTAATTCTAAAAAATGGCATATTTCGACACGTTGGGACATGTTTTGATATTAAATAATATTTTTAATATATATAATATAATTATATTTAATACATATAACAGTCCATAATAAGTCATATAACCAATCAAATATTCAAATTTTATAACATCAGCATCAACATCAACATCACCTTTATCCCAAATTAATTGGGGTCGGTGATAGATGAACCCACATGAAAGATATAAAATTGTAGAAAAAATAAAATAAAAATAAAAATAATAATATATATATATATATATATGTAAATATAAATAAATAAAAGTGAAAAAGAAAGGGACAAGAAGAAATGGGGGAAATGAAGGGGAAAAGGACTAAAAAGGGACAATCTGGAACATAGGAATAACCACGGGTCTAACCCTCCACCATACTTATAGCTTTTCTCCATTCCGTTCTAAGACACACCGTCCGCCAATCTATATCCCACTTCATTAAATCTTGTTTTACTACCTTCCCCCAAGTAAGTTTCGGCCGACCTTTGCCTCTTTTTGTGTTTAGCTCTTGGTAACAAACTTCTGTTCTTACAGGAGCATCCAGGGGCCTTCTCATCACGTGCCCAAACCACCTCAATCTATGTTCTCTCATCTTCTCGGCAACCGGTACTACTCCGACCTTTCGTCGAATATCTTCATTTCTTATCTTATCCATCCTTGTGTAACCACACATCCACCTTAACATCCTCATCTCTGCTACTCCCATCTTATGCTCATGTTGCCTATGTGCTGGCCAGCATTCCGCTCCATATAGCATTGCCGGTCTTACTGCCGTTTTATAGAATTTTCCTTTTAACATAAATATATAAAAAAAAAAATTCGTACCTTGTTAATTTTTCATGTCAAATTTCATAACAGAAAAAAATTAATATATAAATGATTTTTTTATTTATTTTTAGTTAATAAAAAAATTAAGACTTAAAAAAAACGTGTCCGAGCCTGTCCGAGCATTGACTGCGTGTCGGAAAAACGTGTTGGAGCGTGTTGGAGAGTTGACCACGTGTCCCAAAATGTTGACCGCATGTCGGACGCGTATCCGAACGTGTCGGAGCGTGTCCGTGTTGGACACGTCGGACACGTAAATTTTCATTCAAATCACATATCCGGGTATTGTAGGCTGTGTCAGTCTGCATGGGAATAGTTTGGACTATTCTGTTATTTCTTGCTTGATGATAGTATGTTGATCTATGTGTTGCTGGTGTGATATACAGGTCCATATGACTCATCTGAAGCATGTGGCTGATGCTTGTTTGGCTTAGCTTGGCTTCACTAAAAATTGAAATATTATCTTACTCGTTGTTGCCAACTAATAATTGACTAATGCTCACTTTTCTTGCCAACTTGCGTTGACTATTTTGATGATCTTGGTTGCCATGTAGCCTTTTAGGTTCTTTTTCTTTAGTTGTTTATCTGTAAAACCATATAATATTGCAAAACCCATTTCGATTTACTCAAAAGGTTTGTGCTGTACTCCATAATCAGTTGCCATTTTTCTGAATGCTCATTCTAAATGCCTTCTTGATGTTAACTTGTGATCAATAGTTTAAAGTCATTGGAAAATTTCCATATGGATAAGCATTTGATGTATTGTGTTTGACAAGGCAGGTTTAATGTTAATAATGAAAATAATCTGAGATTATCAGAGCTTTAAATAACTTTACATGTTGAATTTAACTCTCTTAATTATATTATCATTTCACAGAATTATTCTGGAGATGAGGAGCTATGCTGTGTCTATGTTCCCACAAACCATCTTTATATTGGTGATATATTTCTTGTCAACACCAAGGATGTTATTAGGCCAAACTTATCAGTCCGGGAAGGAATTGGTGAGTCGTTCTAGCTTTTATAGTTACCCAGAGTCTTGAATTATAGAAGAAAAAGAAGGCTTAATTACTTACTTTGCACTCTTAATATTATGAAGATGGTTTGTTATTTAGAGTGAACTCCTTTTTGGGGCTCCCGCTGCTTGTGGTGCAGTAAAGTTGGAGCTAAGGTTTTTGGTCTTACTATGGAATTGGGCCATAATTATTAAAAGGACTGAGTAACACTAGTTGTGTATACAATTATACACTTCACTCGCATATTCTTCATACTTTTTGTGTAAACCATTGCATGTCACACTAATACTGTTGCGATTTTATGAACAGTCCAGATTCTACACATACCTCATATAGTATGTGCTACTATCATCTCTAGGCTAACTCATGTTCTTCCAGTTGCGAGCAGTGAATATCTGTGCATGCTGGTGGACATGCTAAAAGTCAAAATAAATAAAAATTATCTAATTTTGAATTCAGTCCTGTATATATATATATATATATATATTTTGGTGAAAAGCCCTGTATATTTTTAACATATGCAAAGTTTTGCAGAAATTGTCGTTTCTGGAGGCATGTCAATGCCACAGATCCTATCAACGCTTGATTCACATGTTCGAATGGAAATAAGTAGACCTGATAGAAGATGAGAGTGAAAGGTATTGTGGCTGTTCTTTTAGTAGCTTACTTTATTTCATATGGAGTCATCAGAATGGCATTGAATTACATTGTTGATCTATAAGAAAATATTAGATTCTGATGGATTCGTTTCTGTGTAATAGAATGTATAATTTAGCGCTTGTTTAAAAATATAGTTTGGGTGATGATACAGGCGTACAAAATTCTACTGTGTTAGGAGTCTCAAATTTTCACCTTTGCATATTATGGTGGTATCCACTCGTTATAGCAATTCAATTTTGTACTGCCGATTACTGCCTTTCAACTTTGATGGATTTGGCTCGTTTAAAACAACAGATACTTTTTAGATGATAATATGCGAAATTATAATTCTAGATTCAAAAATCAAAAGGGAGTAGATTTCAACTTCATAGTTTGTTATATATTTTATTACACGTTGAGTTGTTAACTAATGGTTATAACTTCTCACTTTATTCTCTAAAGTACATCTTTTGTTTTAGAGGAGCCAAATTCCAATTTAATCGATGTTTCTATGTGGTTTTCTATTCATTAGCCAGCCAATTTGAATGTTACCGTTGTCGATGTTTTGTTTGCTATAATTTACATGTATTTATTAAAAAAAAGTGCAACAATATAACATTTATAATTTAATAAAATATTTTTTTAGCTGTTTTGCCATTCCCTTTTGTAGCTTATTGTGCTTATAAATATTTTCCTTTTTATTTCTTATTTTATGAAATAAGAGAAAAAACAATCGCCTTTTGTGAAATATTGTTGCCGATTGTTTTAAACTCTATTATAATAAAGAGAAGTGATATTCTTACTACCAAATTTTTCCACTATCAACTATTATATTTTCTCTCTCTTCATTTTTTAAAAGTTTCAGATTTCTTAATCAAAGTTTCAGATTTCTTCATATTATTCTTTAACCCGACCGATAATGACATCGTAAGAGAGAGAGAGAGCTTTATAAAAAAAGTTAAATGGATTTTATACAAATAACAATAATTTTTATCCAAAATTACATTAATAAATAGTATAAGAGAATTTAAATTTTATTTTAATTGTTATAAAAAAAGTTTATTTTAATTGTCATCGATCTAAGTAATAGGCTAAAAGTGTTCAAGGGGTTGGACGTTTGAGATTTGTAAAACAAATAAGGCATTAGTACGAAAAGATTGACAATAATAATATTTCTATTCAAATTTAGTTGGGATGTATAGTGGATGAATCCAAATGAAAAGTACCCAAAGTTGAAGAAAAAAATGTTAAAAATAAAATTTATATATATATATAACATTAGATATTAAAGAATAACAATAAATAATTAAAAATAAAAATGAGATTAAAAAGAGAATAATTATATTTATGAAATAAATTCTTATGATTTCTTACTAAAATAAATTAATAATTTTTTTGTAAGTTCTAATCCAGAAAAATAGTGCCTGATATAGTCTTCTTCTTTTTTAAAGTTTTTTTTTTTTTAATCATACCCATGCTTGATTTTTAAGTAAAATATATATATTAAGAAAAAAAAATAATCTTAATTTGTTTATAATAATTAATATCTGCCATTTTAATTTTAGAGAATGACAATTTTATTGAAGAAATATAATCACGTTTTCATTTATTTGTTTTAGTTATTATCTCTTATAAATAATTAATAGGCGGGCACGTTAACAAAAGGCCCATGCATAGTCCGCACAGTGTAGAGACTTGTTTGACGGCACGGCGCTGTTTAACCAAAACCCTAACCCTATCCCTCAATTGCTCTCTTTATAAACACCCTCTATCCACCTCCTTATGCCCTCATTGTGCCTAGGGTTTTCATAGTTCAGCTGCAATTTCATAGATCAAATCTTTTTATTTTTATTTTTTTCCCTTCTTCTTGCCTCTTCCCTGATCTTCGCCGTTGATGTGTTCTCACAAATCTTGGGACGGTGATGACTCAAATGATATTAAGGTCTCGTTCGTCGTAATTGGCCTAATTGGCCTTGCCGACAATCCTGCTATATCACCACCCATATTCTGAGTCCCTCTCATTTCCAATCTGTTTTTTTCTACCTTTTGAAATTCCTTTAGATTAGTATTTTTTTTTTTTAATCTTCATTGTTACTGTTTTATGGTGACGAAGTTTGTGCTTTATCGATCGGCCGATGATTAAATCATAAAAAAATAGACAAGCATATGTCTGAAGTTATTCATGTAGATCAATCTAATCTTCTCTATGAGGCCATTCAACTATATGTTTCTTGTATTGATTTTTTTTTTAAGAATCTTTTTTATAATTTCTTGCTTGAAAAAAATCAAGAATTGATTATTTCTTTTGGTGAAAGTTTTTTGTTTTTGAATTATTATTTTTTGCCAATGACGAAAGAATATGGTAAATATGTAATGTATGATTTTTCATGATTACCATACCATTACTGCCTTCCTTCCGAGGCAATGTTTTTCATGACTCTGTTTTTCTTGTTTATTGTATTTGCATTTTATTCGTGGTTTGTTTGAGTTGAGTCTTTTGAATTTACTTTTTCAGTGTTTTGTCTCCTTTGATTAAACTATCTTTAGAGATCTGTGATTTTTCTGTTGTAGTTGTCATGGCAGGGTCATATGATGATTAGATGCATAGTTCAGATGATATGTCTGTGATTATTTTATTTCTTGTCTTTCGCTCCTATCTGATGACCCCTTTATATTTTAGCATATTACATTTTTCGTTCTGTGTTGTTTGGTCACTTTTATCTAATATCCAATGAGACGTGTTTTCTTGTAATAGGAAAATGTTTTTATCTCTGTGTATAGCTGTGGCATGATCCATTTGTTTCATAGTTTGGTTGTCTTGTAATGGTTCTCGTCTGGGATGATATCTCTTAAGGCTTGTTTCTCAAAACATTCGCAGTGGCCGCCTAAGAGCTTTCGCCTTCGCCAGGCTTGAGAGCTAGTGCTGCTTTTATCCTTCCTTGGATGTCTGAGACTTTGTAACTTTTATGCTTTTATTTTAAATCGTGTTTATTTTTGGTAGTGATGTTTTGGTGTCTTGTTGAAAAATTTAGTAGCTTATGTTCATGTTGTGTTGGATGATTACAGCCCTTTTCTAAATCATTGTCTTGTTGTCATTGTTTCTGTGTCATTAGAGCAAATGTTACAATGTTTACAGTGTTTTCGTGTGTTTAATTACTCAATGATGACAAATCCAAAGGCTTGTTTCTCTAAACATTCGCAGTGGCCGCCTAAGAGCTTTCGCCTTCGCCAGGCTTGAGAGCTAGTGCTGTTATTATCCTTCCTTGGATGTCTGAGAGTTTTTTTATGTTTCATGAATTTCCATGCTTTTATTTATTTAATTTGGCTTTGGATTTCATTCTTGTTTTCACGAGCTTATTTGATGATTATTTGGTTGTGTTAATGTCTTGACTTCATTCAAACCTATGATGATAAATCCAAAGGCTTGTTTCTCAAAACATTCGCAGTGGCCGCCTGAGAGCTTTCGCCTTCGCCAGGCTTGAGAGCTAGTGCTGCTATTTTCCTTCCTTGGATGTCTGAGGTTAAGTTCTGCTGTGTTAAAATTTTATGTCTGTATTGTTTGGGACTAATTCACTTAATTTGTTATTAATATTTGGTGTATGTCATAATTGATAGTTCAAGTTAGTGGCAGATGACGGGCTATATGATTCTCTCTGATCTTTGCATGTTAATTATACTGTTTTTCAGTTCTGTGTTAGTTATGTATCGTGAGTCCCATTGAGGAACAGATGATGCTCTCCCCTATGATTGCTAAAGGTCCTTGAGGTCGAGAAGTGTGATTAAATTTGCCCAAGAACCTGTAAAATTTTCGACATACAATAGTCATTTGGATGCTTAATCAATATTGGGATAACTGTGCCACATCCCAGGAAGAGGAATAAATTGTAGTGTAGACAACGATGTCAATCAAATGTACAATTGCTCTATGGGAAGAGTGTTTTTCCAGGATATAAAGCTATTTTCAATTTGACATTTTGGGTTTAAGATTAAAATAAAAATTTTTTTAATAAAAAATAACTTTAATTCATTGAGCCATAGATTAATTAATTGAACATGACTAGTTAATAAATTGTAAATTTAAAATGTGTCTATATTAATGCAAAAAATATTAATTTTCATTTAATTATTTTGTTGAAAAAGTCAAGTCTAAATTGTCTTCTAAATTTAATTTTAATCATTTTAATTTGCTTAAATTTTATCGAATGGATTTTTTGTTTTACAAAATTGTCAAAAATGAATTTAGTGGAATAAATTTACCGTAATCATTACGGTAAATAAACTTTTGCTTGAAATCAAGAAAAAATATTAAATAAAAATTAAAATATTAATAATTGAAACTCAAGAAACGTTATCTTAATTAATTAAAACACATAATAATTAATTTTACTAGCAATTTTAAGTTTTTAAAAAAATTTAATTCAGAACTATAGTATGTCAAGAAAAAAAAAATGTTACTTTTAGGGGATGATCATCGAAGTTAAAATCTGGATTTAAATTTTGAAATCCTGATTTTAACAATTTAGTTTTGCTAAAATGATTTAGACATTTTCTTAAGTTTTGATTTTAAGATTTAAATTCAGATTTTGACTATTGGAATGATGTTAACCAAGTTAGAAAAATTATTGAATATAGCACTGTTAGTGTTTCATTCAAAGATGAATGGATTGTGTGTGGAACTTTATCTCATGAATGTAGTTGAATATCATGTGCAACAGAATGTCAATAACTTGTCTTCGATTTTATTAGCTTAGATTCTTAGAGTGACAATCGTATGCAAATGTATAAGAATAGTGGCAGTTAGATCCTTAGAGTGACAATCTTATGCAAATGTATAAGAATGGTGGCAGTCTGTTTTTTCTTAATTTTTTTTATACATGAGCATATTACGTAAAATCTACCCGATTTTGACTGCCTTGGGGATGATTGTTAAAAATAATTTGGTTGAGTAAAAAGTAGGGAAAAGTATGTCATTTCAAATGACATTTTAAGAGAGATAAACATAAAATTAAAAAAAAATTATATAAAATTTAAATTAAAAAAATCACTCACTTTCTCCTTCTTATTATTTTCATTCCTTGTGTCTATTTCTCTTCTAGACATAACTTACATTATTTAAAATGACAAACACCATTTCACCAAAAAAAATGACAAACACCAAAAAGAATAAAAAATGTTTTTAAAAGTTCTTTTAGAGGGAGTTTATGAGATAGGATCCTTTGACACGGGTGTCAAATTTGAAGTTTAACACCGAGCTATTAGATAAAAAAAATCAATAACTCTAATTTGTAAGCATGTGATACCATTAATCTTTTTTGATCTAACGGCTCTCAAATAAGGTATCAAACTTCAAATTTGACACCGGTATCAAAAAATCCTACCTTATATATATATATATATATATATATATATATATATATATATATTAACTTTTAAAACTAATTTTGAATCAACGACTCTTATTTAATGTTATTTTGTAAAAGTTGATTTGATTTTGATCTAAAAATTACAAAATTAATAATACAAAAAGATAGTAGTAAATATAACCTATTCTATTATTTTAATATATTAACTTTAAAATTGTATATTCCTTAAAAGTAAATAAAATCCTTCGACAAATTGCTAAAATTGTATATTTTCTGTTACTTTTGCATCTGAGTTCTGAATTAATACAGTCAAAGGTGATGAACAATTACAGGAGTCATTATCAAGAATTGGAAGGAACTAAAAAGATTTTCAAGACAAGCAAACGTCCCATTTCTTTTTTAAAATTGATAAAATTAATATTAAAAAGAACGTTACAAAAATGATATAATTCACAACAAATGATTGGTGTGATGGGATGAAGAGTGGTCATTGAGATTGAGAGGCTAGAGTAGTAGTATCCTGCTTGGTTTCAATAGGGCAACCTTCCTTAGAAATTGTGCCGGCAATTCTATTTGGTGGCCAATATCGGAATACTGATCTACCTATTATATTCTTGGCTGGCAGGGGACCCCTAAGAAAATTACATTCAATTCACAACTAAATTAGTATATAAAGAAAAGAGAATACTGAAGATAATGAATGCATCTTCTGAAAATTCTGATCTTTAAATACATTACCACACATGGGAATCATAGCTGTTATTGCGGTTGTCTCCCATCACAAAGACGTAGTTCTCTGGCACACGCTGCACAACAAATTTTTTTAAACTAATTACAAAAACAACAGCCTATTAACTTTAGGACTTAACATATCACAGTTATGCAGTTCCTAGAGAGAAGGGGAGGAGAATTGAGCCACATTATAAAATGATAGAACTTACTGTGGGTTTCATCTCATAAGAAGGTGGTTCAAAGATGAACTTTTCATTCCTCTCAACCCCATTAACTACAAGATGCCCTTTACGAACCTGCATATAATTCAATTGCTCACATTTAAGTGACCAAGTTGCCAAATCAAACACCAAGAATCTCACAAAAGTTATAACTGTCTACTAACTGCAATATTCTCCATTCATGCAAACATTTTGAAGTTCTAAAGTACATGTAACAACCAGTGGCCCCTGGCCAAACTAGCAAGGAAGAACAAAGTCACCAAACGTACCCCCCAAAAGGAGAAAACTAGCAAGGGGAAAATGAAGCCATTGACAAATAAAGGACAAAAACCAGACCATGCAAGAAAATGTAACAAGTCATTGTGATCATAAAAGAGAACAGTGCACAGTAACATTAGTTCAACAAGGCAATGAACAAACAATGAAAAGCCAGCATCACAAAATAAGAGTATGAATGTTCATCTCCAAAGATCTTACCTCCACGATATCACCTTCCTTTGCAACAATACGTTTTATAAAAACATCATCATCCGTATATCCAACTTCTTGAAGGACCGGAGGGCTTTTAAATATCACTATGTCATTTGCACATGGCTTTCTAAAATAGTATGAAACCTGTTTACCAAAAATAAAATAAAAAATGAAACCTGAAAACATGAAGATGTATCTTTACAATAGAGATGCAGTAACAAAAAGTCTAGACGAATGCTGATGTCAAAATCTATTTAAAGAGCATAGCCATATGTTAACATGTTTTTGTCTCACAAGTATTACATACTTTTTTGTGTAGTCAAATTTAACATTAAGCAATTCTCATCACAACAAATAGCTACAACTGACTGATATCGGTGAGGAACTAAGCCAGCATGGGAACTAGGAATTTGCCGATTTAAGTATAAAAAGCAATACTTTATGAAATTAATGACGAATGAGCTTATGATACAAACTAAAATCTACAATACACCCTAAACTTGGAACCTTATATATGTCCAACATTTCAATCACTACCATACTTATTAATCCTCCAAACTGCTATAGCGTTATAGCGGATAGAGCTACAACGCTACTGTACAAAGTATACCTAAGTGATACACTAAATTGTACTCCACATATATAAAACTTAAAATATGAAAATGTGACATAAAAAACAAATTTGAAGAATCTCAAACTCAAATAAAAATGATTGCACACATTAAAATTCAAATCATAAGCAATTGAAGGAATTAAAGTCTCAAATAATGTAACACAACAAAATAAAGTGGCAAAATTAATCAAAATTCAAACTGCCACTTAAGAGAAATGTCAAAATCAAAGAACTTAAGGAACTAATCATAATTGAAATCATGAACATCCTAATCTTCATCTTCACTGTCACTCGTATCTAAGTTGTAAATCTCTTCCTTCTACGACGAGAACACTTTTGCAAAAACTACTGTAGCAGCGCAGTAGCGCCGTGAGTCAGCCGCAATAGCGGCCGCTACATCCTCTACACTTTGCCTGACCGTCGCGGCGCGGTCTGTGGCGGCCGGCTGCTCCACCGCAACTAGGGATGTTAATATGCCGAGCCGAGCCGAGCCGAGTTTTGATCTTAACGGGCCAAGCCTTTATTTAAACGTGTCCGACTGGCCTTAGCCTGTTACCTGTTACGAATATAATATTGGTCTGTGGCCTGGTTTATTTACAAAAAATAAAAGCCTGTGTGAAGCCTGTCTTAGCCTGTTAGCATGTTAAATAATAAAAATAAGAGAACAGAATTCCACACAAAATCAATTTCCAGATAGAAACCTTAGCTTCCAATTTGCAGCAATAATTTACAAAGTCTACAATAAATAAATAAAATTAAAGTGAGAGAATGTAGATAACAGGTTATATTATCTTAGCCCATTATAAAAAAAGTGCCAACAAAAATAAAAAATAAAATAAAAAATAAATTGACACAAACGAGCAGTGCACAGTGGAACGAATGAGTTTTTGTGGGTTTGTTTGTGTGAAGGAGGATGAAGGATAATATAGAACAACACTAGTAATTCCATAAATATACATAAATTCAATATATATCTAAATAGCATAATATAGAACAAAATCATTCAAAAAGTCTGTTAAACCAATAAAATGAGATAAAATAAATTGATGAGATAGAGAGTTATTACAAGTAGTATAAAAAATATAAATAAATATTTATATACTAGGCTAGCCTGGGAGGCTCTAAGGTCGAGCTTCTGAATTAGAGCCTGAGGCCTTTTTATTAAACAAGCTTTTATACAAGTCCAAGCCTGGTTCCAACACGAGCTTTATTAAACGAGCTCAGACCTTTACGAGGCGAGCCAAAGGCCCCTGGCTCGTTTACCACCCCTAACCGCAACCCAACTCTGCTATAGCGGGGCTATTCACAAGTATGATCACTACTGCTCACAAACACAGCAAAACATTTCACGTTTTCTATTAACCTTGCCAAAAGTAGTGTCTAAAAAAACCTCCTATGTTCCCCGTAGAAAAGCACTGAATCGTCTCATCATATTTCAACAAATAGCTGAAGTTTTCATATGAAGATGTATCTTTACGTAGAGATGCATCATAACAGAAAGTCTACTTGAATGCTGATGTCAAAGTCTAGTAAAAGAGCATAGCTATACACTTAAATTATTTTTTGTCTCACAAATGTGGAGGTCTAAAGTTTCAGACTACATTTTTGTGGAGTAGCTAAATTTAACATAAAGCAAATCTCATAATGTTTCAACTAATAGCTGAAATTTTATTCATTTTAAAATTTTATAGCCGACATATTTTTTGTTAAAAAAAAAAAAAAGAATTTTGAGATCAATACCGCTTTAGTCGCTGGCAAATAAAAAAGCGCTATATGTGGTCCTAAGAAATTCAAAATGGACTCATCTAATTGAAATCGTGATCACTCCTAAATTCAAAAAATATTCAGATTAGTCCCTCAAAATGACTATGATCCATTTAGTCAAAAAAATAAAAATAAAATTAGGAACTAAAGTTTGACGAGGACCGAAAGGTATTTACAACAAAAAAAATGCAAAGCTAGTCATAAGTTAATTGACACCCTCCTGAAATTAAAAGTTTAGGAACAAAATTACTACCTTTTCAGCAACAATTCGATCTCCAACATCAAATGTAGGATACATTGACAACGAAGGAATGAACCTCGGCTCAGCCACGAACGTACGAAATGCAAGCGATATTGCCAGAGCCGCAAATACCGTCTTTGCGTCATCAGAAGTGAAATTCAACCATTCTGGCAAAGGCCCCGAAGACCCATCTTTTTTCTCCACCTCTCGCCCACCCCCACCATCGCCGCCTCCACCGCCGTCGCCACCATCTCCTCCGCTATCCGAGTCCAACACCGCCTTAATTTCTTCGCCGGAATCCTTCAAGGCTTTGCAGCGGATTCTACGGTGAAGAGTGGTAGTGGTTTTGTACAGGTGCGAAAAGTGGCGATGACAGTGAGCTGATGAAGGAATCGTTGAATTTAAACGGAAATTGAGGATTTTGATTGGTTTGAAGAAGTGGGCATGGTTCAAGTTAGGGTTTTGAAGCGAAGGCAGTGAAGAGAAGAGAGAGAGGGATGACATATCTTCGTTCTTGTGTTAAGTTCAAATTCGACTTTGAGATATGAAAGAAAATCATATTATTCTAATACCCATTATCCAAAAATTTTTTCTATTAATTTATTAATTATTTAATCACCGTTGAATTAAAGAGATAAAATGTTAAAATTTTTTTTAAAAAATAAAAATATTGATTCAATAGTCATTAAATAAATAATGAGTTGGTAGTAGAATATTTTGGTAATATATATCTTCTCCAACTTATTCTAATTATGATCATATTTATATGTACTGCTAAGATCGGAGATTGTTTGTTTCACTTTTTGATTTACATATGTTGTTGGTGTTTTTTTTTTTTTTTCTTTTGAAAACTGTTTTGAATGCAAGGGTAGACATGATTATATGATAGTTAAAATTGGAATTTTATCAAAAATTAAAAAGAAAATAAAAAATTATATAATGTAAAATTCTAATGTAAAAAAAGGCATAAAAAATATAAAGATATTTGAAATTTTGATGAAATTATTTTATTTAAAAAAATTGTAAAATCATAAAATTATAAAAGCGCAAATTTAAATCAAAATTTTAAGTACAAATGTGACAATTGGCACACTGAACTTCACCTTATGTTTCGTGCCTTGATTGTTTGACTATTTATTCAAAGTTGCAATAAAACAGTAAAATTTAATGTAACTTTCGGAGAAATTGGTCAAGTAAATTTAAATTAAGATGATAAATATAATTGCCACAATTAAAATGCAAGGCATGCCTTTCCGCAATGGGGTCATACTGACCTCAATCCCAGGGTAAAAAATTCAACGGGACAAATATTTTTTTTTTTTTTTGCTTTGATATACTAGATTTTCATTACATTGATGAAAAGGAAATTACAAATATGAATAAACTACTCTGAAATTTAAAGGAATCATGCGAAATCAAAAGAAAATTACAAATATGAAAAATAAAATCAAACATAATCAAAAGGAATCATGCGCAATCAACACACACTCAAACATAATCCAATAAATAACAATAAAAGATAAATAACTAACTATTATTGAATAGTTCTAAATTATGGGATAAAATGTGAAAAAGCTTAAATTGTTGACGTTCATGGCAACGTGACGAGTCTTGCTCAGAAGCCCATTTGGATTTGACTATCCAAATTTGAGCTCAATCCAAGTCAATCAACTCATATGCATCTACATTGGTGACCATTTGAGCTAACTCATCATTGGTGACCCGTGACCCCTATGTTTCTATATTCTTTTTTATTATACATCTTTACGGGTCTAACTTATTAGATCGAACAATCACACATACACAATAGCAAAACAGGAAATGAGAAGGGAAGAAAGAATGAAAATAGAGATTTAGAACATAATTCACTTAATGTGGGCTATGTCCAGCAATATAAAGCACTTTGTTTATAAGGAAAATATATTTTGGCTTTGAAACACTAGGTAACAATAGTAATTCATAGGTTCAAACTCAAACTATTAAAAAAAGACATAAAGGCCGACGTATTATTGATCGATTTGATCATGGTATCCTTCTTGTAACATTACACACTAAGGCAATTGGCACCCTGACTTCGTACGCTACCAAGCTGGGGGGCTTATGTTCTGGCCGGCCCACCTTACAAGCCCAACCAGTTGGGTTCAATCTTTAAAGTCCATACCCATAACCTTCCATAGGACACCCATGATGAGTCATAGAGGTTCATCACTGGATTTTTCCCCTTATCCTACACTGCTGCCCACTGTACACTGACAGTAGGGTAACATGTCTTGTCATATTGATAAGAGAAGGCAAAGAGCAGTTAAAGGTATTCTCTCTCCCATGCTTAGAAGTAGGGGTGATAATAAGGCCATGGGCCTATCAGAGGCCTTAGGCTCGGCCCGTCTTTTTTAATTATTGGACCCAGGCTTATACTCATGCAAAAGCCTTTTTATTTAAAAGGCCTCAGGCTTCCATAGCCAAACCCGGCCTTGAAGCCTTGGAGGCTGGCCCGTATACAATAAATTTATTTATTTTTTAAATTTTTATATTAATCATTTGAGATAGCGAGTGCCACTTTTCATAATTACTAACAACGATTGGTAAAGAAATAAGAGATATGAATATGAAGATATAAGATGTAGAAAAAGAAAGATTAAAAATGACCAAAAAAAAGATGAAGGTAATTCCGTTGCTGATGCTTTGGCAACCAAAAGGAGACTATTAGACACCTGGGATCTACAATTTTTTCTTGAAGTCCCTATGGATTGTAGAGAGCTATTTGCTAGAGATTTGATGGGCACTACTTGCCCCATACTCTGTTTTGTTTCTAGTTCTGTTGCTTTCCCCTTTGTTCAAAAAAAAATTAAGGAAAAGCGACGTAAAGTAAAGTAAATGTGCCGTTGTTATTTTGACTTTTTAATATTAATATGTTTTTTATTATAAAAGAAACAACTATTATTTTCTTACAAAAAAATGCATACGAGTGCATGATTAATGGGTTAAATATTGCTGCAAATTGAAAGGTGAGGTTTTTATTTTTTATAAATAAACAGGCCAGAGCCTTAAGACAGACTTTTATTTCTTGTAAATGAACCAGACCACAGGCTAATATTATATTCGTAACAGGTAACAGGCTAAGGCCAGCCTGACATGTTTAAATACAAGCTTGGCACGTTAAGATCAAAGCTCGGCTCGGCTCGACCCGTTAACACCCTTACTTAGAAGGAAACTTTATCTTTAAATACCCCTCACACATTAAAAGGGCATCATCTTCTCAGCTACTCACTTCATATGTTGTTACTCTACACAAATAGGGAGTCACCTTAGCCACTCTCACACATTCCCCCTTGATGCACCTACATGGAAAGCTTTAACAAAATCTTGATCCATATCATGGCTGATGGGAGTACCTCTAGATTGACATACCTCACCCTCTATGGAACATATTTATGAACCTACGACGGTTCATTGACATACCTGACACATTTATAAACCTCCAATGTTTCACTTACAAAATTACAAACACTACTCTTTAGCTCAGTAAAATTGAAACAAGATTTGTATGCCTTGTTTATGCATTTTTATTTAGAATGTATGACTTACTAAGAGTGGGAGTTAGTCAGTTAGATACCAACTTGCCAAGCCATCTTCCTTTTGGACTCGTGGAGTATGGCCCAATCATCTGAATATGAGTTATAGCAAAAGCAGTTTTGTTTAACAATACTTGTGGTTATATTTTTATATGGCTGCAAATAAAGTTATCCTCAAAATTTAAAATATGATGTGTTTTTGGGCATAGGAAAAAAATGAAGGGAATTTTAAAAAATATATTTTATTCTTATATTATGAATTTTATTAAAATATCTTCTTCTTCTTTTCAAATTACATAATGACATTGTTTTGAGGTTTCAAGAAACATTAATTCTTTTTTATCTGCACTCTTATATATTAAGTTATCGTATATTTTAAAGTGACTTAATATTTTAATTTATTATCTCCTTTTTTGTCAAAATTATTTTTTTGTATCCTAAAGAACAATACATGTCCTTCTTTCTTTCTCTTTTTTTTTTTTTTTGATAAACAATGAATCTTGAATATTTTATTATTACTTAGTTTTTTCACACCAATAAAGAACACACTTTTAGTTTATCAAAAAAAAAAACACACACTTTTAGAAAATTTAAACTGAAATGAAGAACAACTTCTTTCTTTCTCCTTTTTAAATTAAACTTTAATTATGCAAATTTCCTTTAAAGTTTTACATGTTTTTTCTAATTATATTGTTTAGATTTTATTTAAATTTAAAATATTCATATGATGCACGAAGATAATATAAGTTTACTTTTGATTTGTCACATTTAATTTGTAAAATCTTCTTTATTATAGCACACTCAGACTCCCAATCTTCACTCCATAGTATGAGGGTTATATTGAAGATTGCCCATATCAGAAACATACACAGTCCACACATATCAACTTCTTTCTCATCCTTAAACAGAAAAGTTGTCATAATCAATTAAAAGTTAATTATCATCGAGAGATAAAAAAATTGTTAACAGAGTCAATTAGTATCACCATCCCATTTTATCTTGGATCCATAAAATGGACTCCTTCTAGCCATACAGAAAAAAAATTGGCTCTACTCATCATTAGATAAAAAATTGGCTCTACCTCATAAGTATATATTTTTAAGTTCTATTAATAATAAAGTTTAAATAAATTTCCGTGAGACGATGTATGTGATAGTGAAGGTATGAAAAATACAATGAGTTTATGCAATTTAAAACCTTACAATGCTGTTGGTCCCTGACCTTATTTTCTATGTGAATAACGGTGGCGGAGCCGGACCAAAAGTTTATGTGGTACCAAAAAATTTTAACACATCAAATTATCAAGATATTTACCGTAATTACGTAAATTAATAATAAAAAATTATTATGAATTCTAGCATAATTATCTAAATTATGTATTAAATAATACGGATTTATAAGTATTATGTGACAGAAAACTGGACTCCTCCTGCCGCTGAGAGAAGCAATCCATGGGTCCCACTGAAAAAAGTAAAAAAAAAACAAGTGTGGGCCCATGTTTATTTGAGTCCGTAGGAAAAATGTGTCTTGTCCTCTGACGTAACAATTGCAAAGCCCTAAATAATATCACATAACATTGAAAATTCAAATGATCAATAGTTAATGATTACGGGTTCATTTTTTCTATAATTCACTATAGATAAGTTATTTGCAGTAAACCCAATACGACGTCGTTTTGGGACGAAAATTATGGTATTTTTATAATTTTAATTTATTCCAGGGTTATTATAGTCTTTGTAATTATAATTTTTTAATTTCTCAATCCCAAAACGACATCAATTTAGGAGTAAATGCAGATAACTTATATGCATTAACTGCAGAAATATTTTTCTGAATGATTATATTTTAAAGAAAACATATAAAAAGGCACTAATCTTTCCGGAAAGCATTTCAAACATAAGAATTTCACTTTTCTCTCTCAGCATAATAAGTAATGAACCAAACATTGTCATAAGGATATGAAAACACACAAATATAATACTTTTCTATAAATTTCACTTTACAATTGAGATATTAACTATAAATTAAAGCATACAGACAACATTTAGAGTCAAAGGGATTCTCATTTATTGTAAGTCACATATTAGAGTTTTGAAAATGATTTTAATTTATGAGTCAGTTAAGAGAATTTGGGTATTGAGTTTTATTTTTCTGATTGAAAGATATAAATATAATTATTTAAGTGGTGTCAAATTACAAATTTAATCTTTGTTAATTATAATTAATTATATATTTATATATAATAAATAAAAAAATTTAAAACCAAGTAGGTGCCAAGGCACCTGCTGGCATAGGAGTGGCCACACCACTGGTGAATACTGTCTTGAACCGAAAAAGAATATTTTGAATACTTTTATTTAAAAATATATATTTAAATATACTTGTATTTAACTTATGTATATTTCACTAATGATATAACCTATTTTATTATTAATAATATGAGTATAAAATCCGTTATTATTATTTTTTTAAAATGTGATACCATAAAAAAATAACAAAAAATAATAATATACTCCGATTGAAAATGGCGGGTCCAACACTTCGTAGGCTAGACACTTTGTGCTTTAGAACTTGAATCCAGGCTGAATATAATTGGCGGCTGAATCCACTTTTCGAATGACTTGTTAAAGCTATGAAACGTGTCGTAGGAGAGCACCGGGAAGTTTCGCAATTTTGGGCTGAAACAAAACATTTTTAACGGATTTACATTTATCATATGATCAGATCACAATATTTTGTAAAATCCGCATATTTTGAAAAAAAAAAAAAAAAAAAAACTATGGCCGTGTGTGTTCATTTTTTTTTATAACATAATTTTTATTAAACTCTTTTATTTATTTATTAGAGAATGTATGAAAGAGAAGAAGAGGGTTCCAATTTTATTTTATGTTTTTCAAGTGTGTTCAAATAACAGAACGGTTTAGTTATATTGAATCTAGGTAGTGAAGAAATTATCATGAAGGAGGAAAATGTGGCCTTATTTGAAGAATCTGATATGTGGCCATGTGTCACTTTTATTTTTTTTGGTATTCATATTGACATTTAGAAATAAATTTTGGGTGCACGTAAAAAAATCAGTATATTGTTTAATTATTTTGTGACATGTAAATAAAAATATTTTATTACTATTTTTTAAGAGGAAGGTTATATTTATAATTTTTTTTACAACCTCTTACAACCATATCTTATCACTATTGATTTCCGTCAATCAATGGTTATCATTTTCACAAATTAAACCCATTATTAATTATTAATTCACAATAAATGATAACTGTTGATTGGCGAAAATCAACAATGATAAGATATGGTTGTAAGAGGTTGTAAAAAAAATTGTAAGTATAACCTTCCCTATTTTTTAAATAAAATAATATTTTTTATTCATATATTACAAAATAAATGAAAAAAATACACTGAATTCAATGCATGCGTGATGTACTAAAATTTATTCAACATCGAGGTATATATACATGGGAAAAACTACTCTTATGCAATATAAGAGTAGTTTATCTCCAATAGATCCATCGAAAATCGTGACACCCTTTTTTTGTAGATGGGGGGTCCCACCACATATGTGTCTACAACATGATAGATCTTCTCTCTTGTAACATGAGCAGTGGCGGACCCACTTGCGGGCAAATGCCCGCAAGTGCGGACATAAAATTTATTATTTCAATTTTTTTCTTTTTCGTTTTCTTTTTCTTGGTTGCAGTTTCTTATTTGTCTCTTGGTTCAATATATATATTAGGAGTAAATACCCTTTTAAGTCCCTAATAAAAAACATGGTCCCCATTTTAGTCCCTTGCAAAAAAAGAGAGTAAATACCCATTTTTCGTCCTTGACAATTTTCACGAAGCCCCTTTTGGTCCCCAACAATAAAAAAATCTCAATTTGGTCCTTAATTTTGCAAAAATAGGGTCACGTTTGTCCTTCTGTTAGTTGGCATCTAACGACCCAACTAACGAAGCACACATGAAACGTTAGTTTGCTGACTCATCGTTAAGTATGCCAGTGTGGAAGTAATACGACGCCGTTTTGAACATGTCTTATGTTTTCTTGGAGTTTTGGACAGCTGACCCTAGCACCGAAGGCCCTATTTGGTCCATGACAAATTTATCGGGCCCTATTTAGTCCTTAACATTAAAAAAAATGGACATGAACACAAAAGTTGCAAGGCATATTGCAGCAAATCACCAACCTTAGTACAAGGGGAAGTCTCAAGAATTGACAGGCATATATGAGTCCTATTACTTGCCCTTTAAGTGAATTCCTCCTAGGTCCTGTCATTTCTGCTAGTGTCCATCTTCTTGGAGCAAGGAAGCGCTCCTCATTCAATATTGCAAATGCATTTGCAAGGAGCAGAAAAGCTTCTAGCAAAGTCCAGAAACCCATCTTCTGCCAGAAATAAAAAAGCGTGTAATCTTAGTACCCAGAGAAAAGCTTCATAAATTAGAGTCTTCATCACATATCACAGAAGATCAATTAAAGAAATTTAAACATCAATAGACATTGAAAATCGTCATGCACATCCTAAATATAAACATCTCATAAGCAAATCCAAAGGACAATGCTTTAGTTCCATGGGATATAGATCAATAAAGCCAAAATCAAACTTTATCAAAGTAGTGCAATGCATCTCATATTTGCCTATGCTGACTAGAATCAGCTAGATGGATATGCAAATGCAAATTAGTATAACATTCTACACAGAATTGACAATTGCATGTAAAATTTTGGAGAAAATACAAAGAGATGATGTCAAGATGTTCCTTCCCTTTACAATCCTATATGACCTTCAAATATGAGATGCAATGCATCTCATATTTTGTCTATCCTGACTATTATTCATTCTGATGTTTGGGGTCCTTCTAAGGACCTTCATTCTTCTGGTAATAAATGGTTTGTTTCTTTTATTGATGATTGCACTCGCGTAACTTGGGTTTACTTAATGCGTGAAAAGTCTGACGTATCACAACTATTCTTTCAATTTTATGAAATGGTTGAGACCCAATTCAGTAAAAAAAAATCAAGAGACTAATGATAGATAATGGTACTGAATATGTTAATCACTATTTTTCCCAATTTATACGAAGTCAAGGTATGATTCATGAACTTACTTGTGTAGACACCCCTCAACAAAATGGGGTTGCTGAAAGAAAGAATCGTTACCTTCTTGAAGTTGCTCGTGCCTTACTGTTTCAAACACATGTACCCAAATGCTATTGGGGAGATGACATTCTTACTGCAGTGTTCTTGATCAACCGTCTACACACTCGGGTTCTTGATAATGTAGGTTATATTCACTCAATAACTTCTTTGTTCCCTTCTGTTCCAACTTTGCAAAGTCTTCCTCCACGAGTGTCTGGGCGTGTTGTCTTTGTTCATGTTCATAAACAGCATAGCAGTAAGTTAGATCCTAAGGCTCTTCAATGTGTTTTCTTTGGTTATGCTCCTGATAAGAAGGGCTACAAGTGCTATCACCCTAGCAGTTAGAAATTTTGTTTCTATGGATGTTATGTTTCAGGAATCTGAGTCATTTTTCCAAGATCTTCATCTTCAGGTGGAGAATAATTCACCAGAAAACTCATCACCTTCTTTCTTTGAGTTTGAATCTTCAATGTCTACTTCTTCACATTCTCCTCCTGTTTCTGTTCCTTCTGTGTCTGTGTCTGATCCTCATGTGACTGATCCATCAAGTACACCAGAGATACGAAAGATTGTGACACCTGAGTTGGTATATTATAGAAGGAAACAACCTACATTGCTCCACCAGCAACCTCAATCGTCTGAACCACTGGTAAGTCATGAATCTCATATTTCTGATCATGATATTAGTACTTCTGATGACTTACCCATTACTATTGATTTTGATGATTTCCCATTGCCCTAAGAAAAGGAAAAATATCTTGTTCCAAGAAATCTTGTTCCTCTTGTCCCTCTTGTACTTAATACCCTATCGCTCATTTTGTTTCCTCTACTAATCTTTCTGCACAGCACAAAAGCTTTGTTTCAGCACTAGATTATATTTTAATCCCAAAATCAGTACATGAAGCATTGAAATATGGTAATTGGGCTCAAGCCATGCAAGAGGAGATGAATGTGTTGGAGAAAAATAAAACATGAGAGGTTATTGATAGACCCAACGGAAAGAAAGCAGTAGGGTGCAGATGGGTTTATGCCTTGAAATATAACTCTGATGGCACTCTTGAGAGATATAAGGCTCGATTAGTTGCCAAAAGTTACACTAAAACCTATGACATTGATTATGAAGAAACCATCGCTCCAGTTGCAAAGATGAATACAGTGAGAGTCTTGTTATCCCTTGCTGCTCATTACAATTGGGATATAAATCAATTTGATGTGAAGAATGCTTTCCTGAATGGTGAGTTAGAAGAAGAAGTCTACATGAAAATTCCGCCTGATTTTTGATTCTGTGAACGGAAAAAATAAAGTTTGTGGATTAAAAAAGGCCTTGTATGGATTGAAGCAGTCACCTCATGTCTGCTTTGGAAGATTTACTAAGTTATGATGACCTTAGGATACAAACAACGTCAAGGAGATCACACTTTTTTCTTTAAGCACTCCCAATATGGGAAACTCATTGTGCTCCTTGTATATGTTGATGATATTATTATCACATGTGATGATTTTGTGGAGAGACATATTCTGTAAACACGACTAGCCTCTGAGTTTGAAGTTAAAGACCTTGGGAAACTGAGATATTTTCTAGGGATAGAGGTAGTTCATTCAAACAAAAGAATCTTTATCAGTCAGAGGAAATATGTTCTTGATCTTCTCAAAGAAGCAGGAAAGCTCGTGTGTAAAATCTCTAACACTCCTATTGAGCAGAATCACAAGATAGGCTATGAAGAGAAGAGTCCTCTAGTTGATAAAGGACAATATCAACGGCTAGTTGGGAAATTGATATATTTGGCTCATACTAGACCAGACCTAGCTTATGTTGTTAGTGTTGTTAATCAGTTTATGAACGATCCAAATGAGAAACACATGCAGGCAGTAGAGAAAATTCTTCAGTATCTTAAAGCTACTGCTGGTAAAGGATTGTTATTTCGACGTGATGGCGATCTCTCTTTAGAAGTCTACACTGATGCTGATTATGCTGGATCTGTGACTGACCGTCGTTCTACGCCTGGTTATTGTATGTTTCTTTGGGGTAACTTGGTGTTGTGGAGAAGTAAGAAACAAGATGTGGTTGCGAGAAGTGCAGAGGCTGAATTTTGAGCTATGGCTCAAGGCATTTGTGAGTTATTGTGGCTAAAAATTGTACTTGATGATCTCAAAATAAAATGTGAGGGACCTATGAAGCTGCTATGTGATAATAAGTCAGCTATTTGTATAGCTCATTATCCAGTTCAATATGATCGGACTAAATATATTGAGGTCGACCGCCATTTCATCAAAGAAAAACTTGATAGCGGGTTGATTACCACTCCATACATCCCCACTGGACGTCAATTAGCTGATGTATTGACAAATGGACTTCCTTTATATAGATTTCAAGAGCTTACTAGCAAGCTGAGAATGATAAATATATATTCCTTAGCTTGAGGAAGAGTGTTGTAAATAATATTTATTTGTTGTATTGAGCTTAGTCCATTAGATCATGTATTCTCTTTAAATAGAAAAACCTTTGTGCATATTATTTACAATTTAATAATACATCAGATTACCTTTCTTCTAGCTTTTATCCAATAAAAAAATGGGAAAACATTTTCTCATGTTGCATGAGAATTCAATTATCATGTTGTGACCCTTCGATTTGCGTGCAAAACTTTTCTTTTATTTTTCTCTTTTTAATAAATGTGGGACTCACCATTAATTGAGTTAATGAAAATTAAATTTTCATGCAACATGAGAAAAAAAATGGAGCGTGGTGTTAGCTTATGCGTATTTGTTGATCTCGTTTATGAGAGTGGTGCTTATGCATATTTGTTGACTTCGTACATCAAAACACTGTTGTTAAATTTCGTCGTTAGTGTCTGAAATTGTCATATTGGTTGGTCGGTTCCATTCTTTTTCTCTTTTCTTTTGTATTCACGAGATTTTTTTATCTTTAGATTCATGACGTTTTTTTGGCATAAGATGACGTGGCAAGAGGGGGGGGGGGGGGGTGGCAAATAGTGTTCGTGGGTCGGGTTCGGGTCGATCTGTGTCTGACACGAACACGAATAGATTCAACTCGAACACGACCCGATTAATTATTAGTATCAAAATTCTCAACCCGAACACGACTCACTTTTTCTGCGGGTTGACACGACACGACTCGAAAAATCTTATAATATAAGTGTGATCCGTTTATTACACGGATTGCAATATAACAAAAAAAAATCTTCAATAAAAAGAAACCTAGAGTGTATATTTTTTTTTATATCATTCAATAAAATTACCATAATAACCTTGAAAAAATACAAAAAAAATTATATTTGCGGGCCAGAACGGGTTCACGGGTTGACCCGTGACCCGACACGAATATTTTCGTGTTATATTTTTTTGATCTTCGTGTCGGGTCCGGGTTGGGTTGGCGGGTCGTGTCTTAAATTGAAACCCCTACGTGGCAACGATGTTATATATATTTGCAGGTTATGCACTGAAAGTTCCATCCGTGTGTTACCATCAAGTAATCTTTTATCGTCGTCTCAAAGAATCTATGAAGCACCGATACTCCGAATTTTTTTTTTGCCAACGTATCCGATACGCGTATACGATACGTATTGTATCGTATCGGCGAATTAATGGACGTATCGAGAACGTATTTGGAACGTATCGAAAACGCCGTGTCGGTGTCGGTGCTTTGCAGCAAAGAATGGCAGACATGACACCACAAATTCAAAGGATGAGAGACAACAGCACGGCCATAACACCACAGATTCAGACACTGGGGTACGTATCCTAATACTTCATTTTTTATTTTTTATTTTTATTTTTTACTTCCACATGAGTTCTTTAAACAAATTATAATATGTGCTATAGTCATATCACAGCACACAAATAACTTTGTTATTCACTGTTACAACATAAGTCATCCCAGATTCCCCCTCCTTCTGTTAAACCCATCTTCTTCTTCTTTTTTCAACATCTATGGTCACTACATGAATAAACCCTCCTTCTGTTAAAGCCATCTTCTCCTACTTCTTTTCTCAACATCTATGGTCACTACATGAATAATCCCTCCTTGTGTTAAACCCATCTTCTCCTTCTTCTTTTTTCAACGTGGGACATATTTCCTCTTCAAGTTTCCAACTTCTGTTGAACTTGTTTACGCTGGGTCTAGTATGAGAACCTCACTTTTGTGAAGGAGAGGGTATTGTCTCGATGGTTATCACGTGAATAATCCGTGCGATATTCCTATATGTGTTTGGGCTTCCTTTCACAGCTAATGGGCCTGCTCTGGTATGGGAGTCCATTACAGTTTATAGATTAGCAGTTTGTAAAAAATGAAAATTAATAATTTAATTATTGAATAAATGACGTGTAAAAATAAGAACTATTTGAGAAACATTAATTGATCAGTTTGATTATGTTCTAATTTTTTGCTTTTAAAATTATTTTGTTGAATAGTTAATGAAATTTGTGTTTTCTATATATTTTGTTTTGAAAATTAAAAGTTGAAATATAAAACAAAAATAATTCATATATATTTTTTAAATTTGATTCTAAAAAATAAAATAAAAATTCATTTTTTATTATTTTTTTTATAAAACAGATAAGTTTGATGTTTGTCCTTTTAAAAGATATGAGAGTGGATCTTCTCATGTGTTAATTAACATGATAATGTCATGTGGGACAAATATAACCATACATGGGTGGGTTAATAGTGATAAGGGAGGAGAGAGAAAAAAATATAAAAATAGGAAGTTACACAATCATCACCGTTGATTTAATTATTACTGGTTAAGATCTTTTCACATGACACGATCATGTTAAATTACACATGAGAGGATCCATTTCCAAAAGATATAGAGTTATATAATTTTAAGTAAGATAAAGACACAAATAATGAAAATTATGGGAGAGAAAGTGAGTATTTTTTTTTTTAAATTTAAACTTTAAAATAAAAAATATTAGTTTGTGTTTTTCTCTCACTTAAAATAATACAACTCTAAAAGGACAAACATTTTTCGCAATCATATATTATCAAACAGGTTTTTTTTTTTATTCTTAAAATCAAAAACTATTTTTCAAAATAGATTTCAAACATTCTATTTATACCTTTTATTTATTGTTTTTACCAGAACACACACTTGAAAACAAAAAATAAATTGGACCCCTTCTTTTTCAATTTTATTTATTGACATTTAAAAAAAAATTATTTGCAGTTCTGGTGTTTTTCTCCGTGCAGTGATTGTTGCCTACGGATCAGTAATTGCATTATTGGTTGGAGTAAATGGAATGAAATATGAAAGTTTAAGTACCCATCCTTATCGAGAACCAGGCATAATCATGTTACTTTTCCTCATAGCTATATCGGCTCATGCCATTGCTTCGGTTGCAATAATAATCCTTCAAAGAGATGAAGCGCGGCCAGCTAATATTATCCTTCATTTTTCTGGATTACTTGCCATTGAGACACTTCTCTGGACCCTCCTCGTTGCATTCCGGTTGTGGATCATCTTCAATGTTATTATGTCAGTGGCAGTAGCAATATGTTTCTACAAATATATATTTGTATTCCTCGATAATAATCTACGTACATGTTTTCGACAGATTACTGAAATTGCAAGAAAATTCGCAGAAAGGTACCGATGCTCCAATAATTCTTTTTTTGACCTGTATGTGAGTACGTCATTTATTCAAACATTACACTAACATTTTTCATCCTTCACAGACTGCGCAGGTGATCTACAAATTGTAATGGGCTCTCATACCAGAGCAGGCCCATTAGCTGTGAAAGGAAGCCCAAACACTTGAGGAATATCACCACATATAGTGGCCCAATCCGATGTTGTCATTTTATTGCATTAGGAAGCTATAAGTAATGAGTGTGTTCAGTTATTTCAGTTTCGATTGTTCAACAGAATAAGGTATAGATTACAGATGCTCAAACGGAAGATGTAGTAAACAAAAATAAAAACAACAAAATAGACATTTCATATGTACCTTACAAATTAGCTTTTTCCCTTTTTACTTTTTCATATGGTTAGCTTTTGGTCACTGTAACTTCGAGACTTCTCCATGTTCTGAGACTGATTTGCTTTACAAATCCATTCTTCATTTCACAGTTAATGGAAAGATTTCTTCTCCTTCTCTGTTCTCATTTCTCAGTTATAAGAGGAAGCTATATACGTAATGAGTGTGTTCAGTTATTTCAATTTCGGTTATTCAACAGTTGCAAGCAACCTGTCGTGGCCCAATCAATTGGCAACAAGGGATAGATAGATGCTCAAACCGAAAACAAACAACAGATGTAAATTAGAATATTCATTAACCAATTAATTTTAAAATACAAAACTAATTAATTAATATTACGGACGTATATAAATTTCCATTCCTTATTCAATTAGTTTTACTTATCAAGCAATTGTGAGTTTAAATAATAAATACTTGTATTGGTAAATAATTTGAGTTAGGAAAATAAAAAGGGTGACATGGGTGAGAAAGAGAGAGATAAATAATAGTGGTCTGTTCTCATTTGTGATGTAGTCACGTGCGATTTGATTTTATTTATTTGATTATACGTTTTTTCCCGTGTGTATATATAAAAGTAACATTTCCCAACAATGTGCAATATTCATAATTCTGCAGCCTTGTATCTTGTACATTTCATAAATGCAATTTACACCACCATTTTGTCAAAACTCTATAGTGTATGATCGGATTCCTGAAGTCCCGGAATGCAATTTACATGAGCATGGTGTACTTTCATGGAAGCAAATAAATCTATTCAGACAGGATTTGTGTTTCATCAAGAATTAATATAAAGATCACCACAGCTGAAAGTCACCTCAACAATGTATTGACACTACTCTGCAACAGTTAAGGAAAGGCCTAACAATCTGATTTTGAATTTGCTGCTTACTTAAAATCAATGGCTGTACCCAATATGAACTTGTGCGAACAAAAGCCATGGAAATGGTAGCATTCCGCATGCTGTTAGATGCTTTTACTACCATTTGGCTCCTTATGTTGCCATTAATTGTTCTTTCTGGATGAGCTACCACTACTTCAGGTACTTGCAGCAGATTAGAGTGAGAAGCACTGAGTTTCTCTTTCTTATAAATCCTCTCCAAACTCTGGACTGGTACTTTGTCACCATCAAAAATTTTATCTTCCTCATATACTTCTTCTGAACCATTTAGAATTCTGTTGGCTTCTGTAAATAAACCAATGGCACGCCAAGCATCAGCAACCAGTTGTATAGTGGACGTTTCAGGAGCAACATCCCTCTCTTCCATTGTAATAAGTAACTCTTCTGCTTTCCATGGTTGTTTTGCTTCTCCATACCCCCATATTAAAGTTTCATAAGTTTTCAAATTTGCGGGAGTTCCCATTTCAAGCATTTTCTCATAAAGTCTAATAGCACGATCCATTTTGCCTGCAGCACACCATCCACTGATGATGGTGGTGAAGATCACTACATTTGGTTGTACACCAAATTTGGTCATGGAAGTCAGAAGAGCCTCAGCTTTTAGTGGCTGTCCAGCACGCACGTAGCCTTTTGCGAGGATGCTATAAGCATGGATGTCAGGTTCTATCCCAGCCGTTACCATGTCATCGAATATCTCCTCACAATTGTTCATAAGCCCTGCTGAACTCCATGCATTCATGATGGTGCTGAATGTCACTACATCTGGTTTGATCCCAAATTCTTCCATCAATGTCATTGCCTGACCAATTTTCATTTATAAGTTACTATTTTTATCACAATACTGGATAATGAATAATTACAGGATACAAGCACAAAATAATATGCAACAGATGGTTCCTGTCTTAGATTATTAATCTTGATTTTGTGTTAATGCATACAAGAAAATATTGATCTTATGAAAAGTATCAGATATCAGAACTCACTTCATCCACTCCGCCCGTGTCTGTCATGTCTAAATATCCTTTGATGAGAGAGTTGAAAACTACTGGATTTGGGTGTACTCCAAGCTCCTTCATTTTGTATAGAAACCTCAGGGCATCTGTCATATTTCCTTCCTTACAATAACCGCTTATTATGATACCACAAGTTCGTTCATTAGGCCTCACCTTGTTGTACTGCATTTTCAATATTAACCTTTCTGCTTTATCTGTCTCACCATTCTGAGCATATGCCCTTGCCAGTGTGTTGTATGTGACAACATCAGGCTGCAAGCCAGAGGCCACCATTTTATGCACAACATTCCACGCCTCTTCCAGTTCCTTCTCGGTACACCAAGCTTGGATGAGAATATTATATGTTCTCTCATTGGGTTTGACATTTTCTTCCTGATCCATCATATCTAGCAATTTCATAGATTCGTAAGGCCTTCCAGCAATTCCAAATCCTTTAATGAGGGTATTAAATGTACTAGTTGTAGGTTTACATCCATACTCCTTCATTTTTTGAAAGATTTTCATGGCTTCATCTAGCTTGCCAGAATCAGAAAAAGCATTGATCATGGCATTGAAAAGTATTGAATCAGGCTTCATTCCATTCTCTTCAACTTTAGAAAGAAGTGAAGGAATGGACTTGAAACGCTTTTGGCGGGTTAGGGCAGCCACAAGAGTTGTGTATGTTATAAGAGTGGGCCTATGTCCTTCTTCAGTCAAATTGTTGAAGATGGCCTGAGCTTCCTGTGGCTTCCCTTTTCCAATCAAAGTATTCATCAGTTTTGTTCTTGAATGAACTGTTTGACAACTTTTGTTCCCCACACACATAAGGCAGCGGGATTGATTAAATGTCTCTTTTGGGGTAGACCTTACTTTTGATCTGTTGCTCTTGTATTGCTCCTGTTTCAGAGTTGCCGAAGTTTTGAAAATTATAGGGAAAGTATCAATACATTTGATGGTTATCTTTTAACACGACAGTCATAAGGATCCAATACATTAATAAAAGATTAAATAATTTTTTAGGCCATAAATTTATAGTAGCTGAACTATTTACCGGGAAGATGTCGATAATCATGTAATGATTAGAAATTTAATGTTTCAACATCCGCTTGACATTACTAAGATGAACTGGAGTTATTATAGCATCTCAGGACGTTTAGATCAAGATCATCCTAAAGTTCCTGAAAGAACCTGATGTCCATTTTTATCAGTCTTATGGTCATTCAGTAAGAGATTTCAATTAAATGGTTAAATGGCAATCATAGGAAACTCTCATTCAGATCATCATTATAATTCAACGTAGTCTGGTTGGCCCCTCCCTATTAGTTTCAAATGCCACTTATAATAGTGGATAGCTCAAACTTCCATAAAGTCCAGTCTAATACAAGAGTGATTACTTAATGAAAACATGTATCTTATAAGCATGAGTCAGACATGTGCACATATTGATTTTACTAGAAGACCATAGATTATATTAAACAAAAATCTAATTGACATAGATTAATGGTATAAATATCAACTTAGTCTGACATTGCAATTCATGTAGATAACTAAATTGTTCTGACATAATTTGGATTTATATTATAATTTTTATGATCAAATATAGGTGAAGTTTTTCTTAGTACTCTGCATGTTAGTCGGCTAAAATATAGTGTTATTAAGATCAAAGAATTCAAGAATGAACAACAAGAGATTGTACGAGCAAGTAATAGATTTCTATATGCTCAACATCATAGGGATAATTAAGCCTATTTACAGAATAGCTAATTTAATTAACTGTGCATATGATTTCTGACATCATTATGAGAAAAAAGTTAAATAGTTCACAATACCATGACTGATAAATCTTTAACACCTTCATTACTCATGAGGGCCCTCTTCTGGCTGCTATCTATGATGATGAATAGACTTGATCAGATTCTCAGAAATCTGTGTTGACTGCTTCAGAAAGCCTCAGCAAACTACCTTTCTACCCTGGTCAGAATCAGATTCTGGCCACAAGACCCAGCAACATTGTTAGCTATTAAGCTAGCATCATAAGAAGATGCCCCATCCTGGATTTTTTTATCAAGACTACATAAGAATATCATCCAGAGAAGGCTATCATCAAATAGCGTATTTAAAAGGACAATGATCATCAAAAGAACCCATGACATTAATCTACAAATGACTAAACAAATCTTGAACAAGATGAAGATTAGTTGATATAAATGCTTTCTTGTTGCTCCATAGAGGCTCCAACCCATGACATTAATCTACAAATGCTTTCTTGTTGCTAAATGCATCTACTGTCAAAGCATTTGCAGCAAGGCGAATCTGTGCTAGTGTGTACTTTTACATGGTCACGGGAAACTCGAAAATAGATCAGTTATGCCACATTCAACATACTCATTTACATTAGCTCTAGAAATCTACATTTTATTAATAAACTAGTCTAATAAACAAAAACAGGCAGAAACAAAATCCATAACTCGGCATTAACATGTTTGGGGTGAGAATTTCAGAAGCTGAACTTAGAACTGGATCATGGGAAGCATGACAGCATTTTTCTATCTCGCTCATTCGCTATTCATAGCAACAATATTACAAAATGAACAAAGGAATCATCCAATTGTTACTTAACAAAGCAAGGAGTAAAGAGCAAAAATATCATAGAAAAGAGCATACTGCATTGTAAACCAAAGGCAGAGACCTCTCACCTCTGATGATAGAAAAGAGCATGAATTCCCAAATTGATCATAGAAGCTCCAAAAAACTGGCAAAATTTTCCAAACATCTCAGACCAAGTTTTAACAATAACCATAGTGTCCCAACAAATAATTAAACCAAACTGAAAACAGAAACTTCAACATTTTGTGGGGCCCGCAGCAAAAAAAAAAAACTCCGGCACGCAAAACGAATCTCTATAACATTACACAATCATTTTTCCTACGACATGACTCTTATAAAATCCTTAAACCAAACTGAAAACAGATCCGAACAAAAATCCAAATCCAAATCCAACAGTGGTGGCTAAGTTTGATCGTTCTGATCAACATCTAAGTTTGGCATTGAAATACACACTATAAAGACTCAGAAACAAACTATGCTATATACTGCATAGTTGATAACATTCGGGTAATGTTCACAATTGTTTGGAAACAAGTTGAAGTAGAGGAATAGGTACCTCAGTTGAGGAGCTTCTGGGGGTAGTTGGGTCTGCATAGTTAGCAGCTAAGTTATGCTGCATGCAATGTAATGAATGCAGCAGAACCAATCATAGATTAGTGGGTTTCGTGTGTGTGTGTGTGTATGTGGCATACATAGGAGATTCTTATCCACAAACATTTATCGTAATAAGATTTCGGGGCACTTTTTTGAGGCTGTCATAAGAAAACGACAAATACATGAGAAGATCACTTAAGAAGTGGATTAGGCCACGCCAGCATTCTATTGGCAAGAGCAAGATCACAATTTGCCACGTATTTTTTTCTTCTCCACAAGTAATGTACCGTAATAGCCTCAGTGGAAAGTTTTTTTGGTTCACAAAAATATTTCATGGGAGATAAGTTTGTTGATCCAAAAATATTCACATAATACATCATAGTAGGTTTAACTTGCCTAAAATTATTGTTTTACATATTTGACCATAGATCACCAAGAAAAATATGTTCGCTGAGATTTTCATATAAAATAAAAGAAAATATTTTTCTTGTAGGAAAATAGCTACCTCATATTTTAGAAATAAAATTATAAGAAAATTTGAATTCTCAGAGAAATAAGGATTATAAAACTCAACCCTTTTTGTGTATGTAGGAAAGTTGTTTATATCATTTGTAAAATGAGATCCAAAATATTTATCATTTTAGTACTTGGTAATATTTATGTAAATTATCTTTTTCTTTCTTTTGATTTTAATTTATTTTGACATTTATTTTAAGGAAAAAATATTTGTCATGTAGTGACATTTCATATAAAATAAAATACAATACTTATCACTTTTGGTACTTGATAATATTTGTTAATTATCTTCTCCTTTCTTTTAATGTTAATTCATTTTGACATTTATTTTAAGGAAAAAGCAAAGGTCATATTGCAAGAAAAAAAATTTTCCCTTATTTTAATGTCTCAGATTATTTTTCGTGGTAAAGTGTGTGTCTTTATTTTTTTAAAATTATGTCATATTTGAGAGAAAGAATTATCAGAGCATGTTTGTGTAGCATGATATTTCAGTTTTTCTGTTACAGGACATTTACACAACCCTTATTTTAATGTCTCTTTCTCTTAAATTTTTTTAATTGGTGCAAAACTTTAAATTATTAAATTATTTTTATGCTGTTCCCCCGCAGATATGTTGTTCCATTTTGTCACGTTAGATGTTTAATCTGCAATTTTTCGAAACAATTTACACAAAATTATTACTTATATATAAAATATTTTTTTTAAATCAAATCAATTGATAGATTATTTGAATATTTCAGTTTAACTACTGTCGAGTTTATATTATGGGTAAATCTTTTAAGAACTTTTTATTTATTTATTTCTAAGACTCAAATCTTGGTTAAGAAAATAAGCTTCTTACAATTTGAGCCAATGGTTATTAATAGAAAAAAATTATAAACTTCAAGGATTTTTTTATTTTTTTTTTAAAAGTGTCTTTGTATGATTTACACTCAAACATGAAAAATATCGTATGTGATAAAATACAAGTGAACCCCTATTCAAAAAATATATAAATTTCCTACTTCAATTATAAAAAAAGTTTGAAATTAAAACTAAAAAAATGCTACATTTTTTTTAGAATAAACATCCTTTTTGGTCCCTGGCAATATCCACGAAATCCTTTTTAGTCCTTGGCAATAAAAAAGGACCAAATTGGTCCCTAAAATGATAAAAAAAGGACCAAGGAATACTTATTACAATTTACAGAAGGACTAAAGTGATCATTTTTTCATAATTTTAGGGACCAATTTGATCTTTTTTTATTACCAGGATTAAAAAAAATTTCATAGATATTACGAGGAACCAAAAGAATCTTTACTCTTTATTTTATTTCATACTGCAATTGCTAGTGAAGCCAAGCCCAACAAGAGAGAGACACACACAATGAAGACTAGACATGTATGTATAAAGCCCAAAGCCAGTTTTAACTGCAATGCTGAGAGGCCCAGTTCCCCAAAATCTGCAACATTTTTTACCTGCATATTGTTTTCCAAACCTCATCTTATGTTGTTACCTCATAGTCATAGTCACTTAGTACGAGCGAGCATAAGTAACATGATGCTGAAGCTATGGCATTGGTACCAGAATTGCCTTTCGGTTCATCCAGTGAAGACCCAAGTGATAAGCTCTTGCGTCCTCTGGGGCGTTGGAGACGCTGCTGCTCAGTACATCACTCACTCAGCTGCAAAAAAACGTCTTCAACTATCTGTAAGAATAACCTTCACAACCCAATAATTCCCTCTTCCTCTCTTTCATCTTTCTTTTGAAGAATAAGGCCATCTCTTTCCAATTTTTAGTAATCACTCCCATCTGTTATGTTTTTGATTTGGCAGGATGCTGATTCTAAATTTATTATCAACTGGAACCGCGTGGCTGTTACAAGCACGTTTGGATTCGGTTTTGTTGGACCAGTTGGCCACTTCTGGTATGTGTTTTTTTTCTCTCCATAATCTTGTAATTTACCTCTGAAGAAATTCTTCAATATCATGTCAGTAAGATAGATTTTAGTTTGCCAAGTATTTGAGCATGTATGATTTTTTTATTTTTTTATGTGGGGTTTCTGTAAATCAGTTTGTTACAGCATGAGACTGCACCCAATTTTTGAGACATGTGGTCTATATTGCAGAGACACTTGATATGGGACACGACACACCACTTCGGCGTATTAATTATAAAAAATATTAGATTTTGACGTGTTAGGATATATTGTCATATTAAATAATATTTTTAATTTATATAGTGGATATTATATTTAATATTTTATAATTTAATAAAAACTGAAGATTAATTTATAATACCCATTAATTTTGAAACATAAAATATCATAAATATTTATATTAAACTTAATAAGATGATAATCGTAATCCAACGATTATAACAGTTGTAACTAAAAAACGTAACGCAATTCTTGAAACTTTTTTAAGTTTATTAGACACGTATTGGAATGTACGAGATACACATCAGATTTTTTGCAGTATTGGTGCATCATAGCATGTGGTCATGGACATTGGCTTGTGATTTTTTCTGTAGTAAGTGCATCATGTTTAGGAAACCCCTCCTTCTGTAAATGTTTATGCTTTTAGTTGGTAGGTCCTTCTTGGAATGGGGAAAAAGCATAGAAATCCACGTTAGGCTTGGATTCCAGTTTGGCTAAAATGTTGGCTTCATAGCTGCTGTGAGGACCTTTTGAGTCATGAGAATTACTTGGGAAGTTTTTTCTCGAAGATATGAGGATAGATTATGAACTATGAAGTGAATTAGAAAGGTTAGAAACAAGGGGGTATATATCACTGACAGATGCCTAAATAGGGAGAAGAAATTTTTAATCAAATATTTATATCATTTAGAGGCAATTTGTTGATCATATCATGTCAGCTACAAAGTACCTGTTTTTTTGATTTGGAAACCTGAATGCACTTGAACCCATTAGGACCCTTGTAACTGTTGCCTCTGTTAACTCTTTCTTGGATCTTAACTTCAGATGAATATTTGATTTTTGTTAAAAGGTAATTGTAATTTCAGAAGACTTTGGGGTATGCACTGAGATAGCTTGCAAGTTGATAGCTCTGGGATTTCAAGATTGAGAAAAAGTGACGTTCATTTTTACTAAGAACTAATAAGCTTAAAGAACATTTTTTCTGAAAATAGTTACAAGTTATAATTCCTGCTGCTTAAGAATTTGTACTCACATGGAACCAACCTTCATCATGTCTTGAAGGTATGAAGGCTTGGACAAATTCATAAGGCTAAAGCTTCAACTAATGCCAAAGTCTGCTCGATCGGTAGCTACTAAAGTGGCAATGGATGGCATGATTTTTGGTCCCATCCATTTGTTTGTGTTCTTTACTTACATGGGATTGTGCGCTGGCAAGACTATTCCTCAAGTGAAGGAGGACTTGAAGAAGAATTATGTCCCAGCCTTGGTTTTAGAAGGTGGTGTGTGGCCAGTTTTGCAGGTTTTTAATTTTCGGTATATTCCTTTGAAATACCAGCTTCTCTATGTAAACTTTTTCTGCTTGTTGGATAGTGCTTTTCTCTCATGGTTGGAGCAACAGAAGGATGCACCTTGGAAACAATGGTTTGCTTCTTTTCATTCTTCGAATGATAAAGGAGGTCAATGCTGATGAGGAGATTGATGGAACTTTAAACATTGATTGATTAAAGCTTTTGAATATTTTGCTTCCCTGATGTTTTGAAAGTTGTAAAAATAGATATAGACTTGGAGTTAATTGTTGCAATTCTTAACATTGTTTTAAGTAGAAGCAAAGGCGTATAAAATTTGATATATCTACCATTTTTGTTCTTTCGATTTTTTTATTCAATTAATTTGGGATAAAGGTGTTGTTGATGTTATGTTTTGTTCTTTCGATTTAGAGGTGAAGCATAGACCATTCTTAACATAGTTTTATCTGATTTGCTTTAATTGTGGGAGCTATAGCCACAATAAGGAAATTTTCCCTCATAGGGCGCCAAAGGAGCCTGAGATTCCTAATGGAGGAGATGTAAACGGTGAGGTGCTGGAAGCAACAACGGTGGAAGAGCAGAAGGAGGCTACGACAGTGGCAAGGCCGTGCGATGGGGTTGGGCCATGGATGGTGGTTGGGTGAAACTGAAAACCGAAAATTAATTTAAAATCTGTGAAATCAGTGGAGTCAGGAGCACGGCTTATGGGATCATACAACTTCCAATTATTGGCTGACATTAGGGAGGATACCCACGCGGAAAAAGAATTTGTTGGTCAACAAGAAGAAGAAGTTACACTTGCACCCACGAATGGGCTGGTCACTGGAGAGTGACCAAATGCCACGTTTTCACAAAAAAAAAATTACCAGACTGCCACGTCAACAGTAAATTTTGCTAAAATGCCACGTGACATAATTCGCTACACAGTGTAGCGAATTATGCATGCAAGTAATTCACTACACAGTGTGGCGAAATATGCTACGTCAGAATCAAAAATGCCACATGTCAAATTTTGACATTTTGGCATAATTCATTACCTTAGGTAATGAATTTTTGAAAATTTGACACGTGGCATTTTTGGTTCTGACGTGGCATATTTCGCTACATTGTGTAGCGAATTACTTGCATGTATAATTCGCTACACTGAGTAGCGAATTATGTCGCGTGGCATTTTGGTAAAATTTACTGTTGACGTGGCAGTCTGATAAATTTTTTGTCCAAACGTGTCAAAATGGTCACTTTCCCGATTAAAGAAGCGGGCCCGGTGGTAAAATGACCCTCGTTGAGCGAGATATTTAATATGCTCTACCAAAAAAATTTGATGCTCCCACTTATAAGATTACTTTTTTCCTTTTTTTTTATCTGCATTTTTTCTCTTTTTCATTTTTATCCTCCTATTTACACTAATAGATGACATTTGGTAGAGGAGAAAAAAAAAATTTATCCCAAAATCATGAATTCCTGAAATATAGTTGGAAATAGATTTTCACTGGAATGTTACTAAAAATCTATTTGGTAGACCCACATTTCCTAGAAAATATTTGGTTAATTTTACACAGTTTGTGTTTGGTTGATAGGTGAGATATTAATGGAAATATAGGATTATTTTACAATTACACCCTCAATTTTGAAGAAATGTCTCTATCTCTCTCTCAAATTAAATTTTAGACTAGTTCTTATCTGGATACGTTACTTTTCCCTCATATCTTTCTTTTTTGTATTGTTATCCATCCATCTCTCTCATCAATTGCTTTCATTGTTATTTGGAAGTGGAAAGGCAAGGAAAGAGTCAAAATGCTTATCTGGAAAATGCTTCATGATAGAATGCTAACAATAGAGTCAATATCAAAGTGGAGTGGTAGTTCCAATAAGTGCCCTTTCTGCCCTGAAGTGATTGAAGATTGCCTTCATGTGTTTAGAGATTGTTGGAAGGCAAGAAAGTGCTGGCTGTTGCCCATGTTGCACCCTCTTCCACCGAGTTTCCTCACTGTGATTTCTTTTAGGGAGTGGATGATTCTGAATCTCACTTCAAACAACAGCAACCTCAAGAATTGGAGAGACTCTTTCTTTACCACTTGCTACTTTTTGTGGTTATGGAGGAATAAGGAAATTCACGAAGAAGGTTTCCAGCGTCCTGAGGATCCTTCAAAGGCTATTGCTGTAGAAATTGAGAAAAATAGGTTCTGTTTGGCTAAGTTTTAAAAAACATTTTCAGGAACTTCTCACTCTCAACTTCCTACATCGTGGATTAGGCCTGCGGAGGACTTTCTGAAATTAAATGTGGATGGGGCTGTGCAAGGTAATCGGGCAGCTTGTGGTGGTCTCTTGAGGGATAGGAATGGATTATGGTGTGGCGGTTTCTCAGCCTTCATTGGCTCTTGCATTACTCTGCATGCTGAACTTTGGGCTCTCCTTTATGGACTTGATTTCGCCTGGAAGCATGGTTGGAGGAAACTAGTGTTGGAAACTGATTCTTCTCAAGCGTTTTGCCTTCTTACCAATCATGGTAATGATACTCGAAAGCTGCCATTGGTAGCTAAGATTCGAGTCTTTTTAATGAAAGAGTGGACTATCTTATTGAATAAAATTCCTAGGAGTAGCAACACCTGTGCGGATTGGATTGCGAAGAAGGCTTTGGATGATTCCTTTGGGCTCAAATCAATCTCCTCCCCTCACAGCGATCTGTTAAATCTTCTTGCTGCTGATCTTTTGGATCCGGGTCTGAATAAGGTGGCTGCTAGGAGAAATACAGGATGATGCTTGTTCCTGGCTTTCTGCTAGTGTTTGATGTTTTGTTTTCTGCTGTTTCTTGTTCTGTTTTTTTCCTTCCTTCTTGTTTGCTTTTCTTTTACTTTGTGGGGGCATTGCCCCTTGCTGTAACCAAAAAAAAAAAAAAAAAAATTGCTTTCATTGTAGCTTGCTTTTTAAAATACGAGAGCCCCAAAACTAAATGATGAAATAGAAAGGAATGCAAAATGGAAAGTTTGTGTTTTTAAAATATGGATATGGTTAACATGCAAAATGCTCCACCGACCGGTACCATAAAAAATGCACATGTAAGCCATGGAAAACGAAGGACCCAAAAGCGTTGAAGGAGGGAGAAGCTGCCGTAGGTTTTGTTACCAGATGTTTGTGAACACAACTTCATCGATAGTACAAAGCACAGGGTTAATCTCGTCCACCTATAGTTGTTTATTTCTTACTTCCCTAGGCAATCAATTTTTCCAACTAAACTATGGAGTTTGAAAAATGGTGTTCGTACTTCATTTTACACACAATCAAGAAATTCAAAAAAAAAAAAAAAAAATTCCTAAGAAGATTTTAACTTTTTGGGCAACCAAATGTGGGTTTCTTGTTTTTCCTACCATGCTTTCCAGGACATCCATAAATAATCTACATATCAAACACTACCTAAGGGATCACCCAAACTTGGTGATCCTGGTGTATAAAAATTGTGCTCCTTATTGAGAGGGAAGATTGTTATGTATTCCAAGGTGTCGTGGATATAGAAGAAAACCTTAATGAAGAACAAACCAACGTGGGCAAAGACTAGTGTCAGCGCTCTGACGCAAAGCCTTCTTTCATAAAATTGTCTGGCAAATCATCACCCAACAAGATAGCCTTTGAGTGCAAGTCATCATAGGGAAATATGGAAGACGGTGTGACTGGAGCCATCGAGCTGAGGTAAAGCCAGGAGATTTAGCACTTTGGATAGCCATTTGTGGTGTTTGGGCATCAATTATACTACAACTAGAGTGGAAAGTAGGCAATGGTAAAACCACATTACTTTGGGTGGATAAGTGGTGAGACATAGATGGAGTCGTCAAATGAGCTCCAACTAATGGTAAAAGATTATGTGGACCAGTCTACAAATGATTGGAATTGGGGTTATTTCTCTAAGTATCTGAATAATGCAACTCTTATAAGAATTCAAGCCATGATTCACTATCAAACATATTAGGAAGGAGGCCAACCAACCGACAGATTGACTTCCTAAGAGAGGGTTGTAGTACCCCCAACATGAAAGCTTGATAAAGCTTAATGAGCCCCTGGAAGAGATCAAGGACCTCCTTGTTGCAGATATCAATAGGACTAATGTGGCAGTGTCTAGAGTAGGCAGTTAAGGCCAAGTTTAGTGGCTGTTTTGTTGTTTTCCTTTTGTTTTTGGGCTTTTTCCCCCCTCCACATCTATCAAAAATAAAATAAAATTGTTAACGGTGTCAATTAGAATCACCATTTCATTTTATCCTGGACCCATATAATAAACCTCTTCTAGCCATACCAAAAAAAAAAAATATGGGCTCTATCTATCATGAGATAAAACCTCTTTATGAATAAAGAGTTAAACCTCACAAGTTTGCATTTTTGAACTCTAATTCTTATTCACCGTCATTTTGCACGCATCACACCCCTTTTGGTTTTCAGCTTCCTCATAATACACAGTGATCTGCCACCACTTGTGCATGTCTCTCCCATAGACACCTTCTAATCCATAGATTCAACAGTAACCTTTGATCCTTCGGGATCAAACATCGAAATTTTAAAAAAAAAAAATATATTTTCTTTCTTTTGTCGTATATTGTTATTTTATTTCAATTTTAATTTACATTTTTCTGACTTTTATCCTTTTCAACATATTAATTTTTGTATTTTTTTAAAATAGAAATTGAAGTGCATTTATTTTCAATGAATTAAAAAACTATCTAGATACTTTATTTTTTTCTTTTAAGTTATAATTATAATGAAATTTAAATAAATTTTCGTGAGACGATATGATAGTAAAGCTATGAAAAATATAACGAGATTATGCAATTTAAAACCTTACAATGCGTTAACTTATTTTCTATGGGAGTACTGTCTTGAACTAAAAAGAATATTTAAATATACTTTTGTTTAACTTATGTATATTTCACTAATGATATAAACCTATTTTATTAATATTAAAAAATTAGTATAAAATGTGTTATTTTTTTTTGGTATTCATATTGACACCTAGTTGTTATGTATGCATTTGAAGGTTATATATTTTACTTCAACACTGAAGGTGCCAACAAAGTAAAGTGTTAGCCATCAAGTAGTCATTTACACTGAAGCGAGGCTGAATATAATTGGCGGATAAAAGACTTGGCCTAAAAGAATTGGGATCAGTTTCAGCGTAAAAGAATTATTAAGAACGCTGAAGTGCTAAAGGTAGGGGTGGCAATTTAAGACACTACCCGCCAACCCAACCCGGACCCGACACGAAATTTTCGTGTTCGGGTCAACCCGTTTAATAAATGGGTCGTGTTCGGGTTGGAAAAACATAACACGAAAATATTCGTGTCGGGTCACGGGTCAACCCGTGAACCCGCTCTGACCCGCAAATATAATTTATTTTCTATTTTTTCAAGGTTATTATGATAATTTTATTGAATGATATAAAAAAAAATATACACTCTAGTTTTCTTTTTATTGAAGATTTTTTTTTGTTATATTGCAATCAGATTTGGTGCTTTTTTGGGGCGAGTCGTGTAATAAACGGATCACACTTATATTATAAGATTTTTCGGGTCGTGTCGTGTCAACCCGCAAAAGAAGTGGGTCGTGTTCGGGTTGAGAATTTTGACACTAATAATTAATCGGGTCGTGTTCGGGTTGAATCTATTCGTGTTCGTGTCAGACACAGGTCGACCCGAACCCGACCCACGAACATGATTTGCCACCCCTAGCTAAAGGCATGAGTTGCTGAATCCAGTTTCCATGACTTGCTAAAGCTATGAAACGGGTCGTAGGAGAACACCGGGAAGTTTCGCAATTTTGGGCTGAAACATAATATTTTTTAATTCATTAGATAATGTATGAAAGAGAATGCAATTATTTTATCTAATTCTCCTTTCCGCACCCTCTCAGTTAGTCACATACATTCTCAGTTAGTATTCACCATTTTGATTGGGCATGGAACTCCCAATCAATAATCGAATGACAAATTAAACCCGTAGACAGCAGGTAATAAAACAGAACAGCAAACCAATTTTATTTTTTTATTTTTTTTAAAATGTCATCACTTTAATAAATAAAATTGAAAGAGACTTTACCAAAAAATATGGGGAAAATGTTTATCATTTTAAATGACACGACTCTGTGTCATTTTTAATGAAACTACGTCGTTTTGGTGTGTTTTTACATTCTCTCTCCTCCATTTTTTTTTATTTCTAATTTTATAAATTAAAATAAATGACAAAACACACCAAAATGAAGTAGTTTCATTAAAAATGACGCAAAGTTGTGTCATTTAAAATGACAAACACTAAACCCAAACAATATATATGTTAAATATCAAGATACAAGAGGAATTGATAGTAATCCTTGTTGTGTTAAACTACACAATATTGGTTCTATTATATAGCAAACCAATTGAAGAATATAATGAGACACACACAATGTGGGACTAACACTCTTAACACAATGAGACACACACAATGTGGGACTAACACTCTTAACACTCCCCCTCAAGCTGTAGCATATAGATCATATGCTACAAGCTTGATACATAAATAATACTCCTATTAGGAACCAAAAGCAACAGTGCTACATCAACAAAATGAAATGACCAAGTAACATAACATCAAAATAAATCTCCTATATGAGAAACCAAAAATCAACAATGTGCTAAAAATGGCGTCGGAATGAACATCAACATGGAAGATGCCGGAATGATCATCGGCAAAGACATCTGTGCTGGAATGACCATCAGCAACATGGAAAGTGCTCCCCCTCAAGAGGAACTTCGGAGCCGGAATTATCATCGGCAAAGACAACTGTGCTGGAATAACCATCAGCAACATGGAAAGTGCTCCCCTCAAGAGGAACTTCGGAGCCGGAATGATCATCGGCAAAGACAACTGTGCTGGAATGACCATCAGCAACATGGAAAGTGCTCCCCCTCAAGAGGAACTTCGGAGCCGGAATTATCATCGGCAAAGACAACTGTGCTGGAATAAACTTCAGCAACATGAACAATGCTCCCCTGAATAAGAAGCCAAAATAAAGCCAAACAATGGTAAAACCAAATAACATCCACCGACAATACAAAAGAAAAAAAAAAATTCCATGAGCTCCATGAGTCTTCACAAACCTGCAAAATGAGAAGTGAAAGAGAACAAGTAGACAGATCTGAAAATAAAAATATATCAGAGAAGAAGAAAAAAATGACCAAAACGCAGATCTGGAAAGCAACACAGATCTAGAACGGAAATGGCCGGAGAAAAGGAAGACACGGTCGGAGAATGGACGATGCGGCCGGAGAATCAGCCACGATCGAAGATGATGACCGGAAAAGAAGGAGACACTACCGGAAAAAGAGAAACACTGCCGGATGAGATAAAAAGACACAGATCTGAAACGTGAACGATCTGGAACAACGGTCTGAAATGTGAACGATCTGGAACAACAGAGATGGATGATGCGACCGGAGAATAAGACATGGTCGGAGAGGATGACCGGAAAAGAGGAAGACGCAGCCGGAAAATTCCCAGATCTGAAACAAAAAAAATAAAAAAAATGATCCAGCCGGAGAATAAACGCAGTCAGAGATAAAAATAAAAACGAAACAGATCTGAAAGAGAAAACAAAAATGTAATAGAAGGGAAAAGAAATGAGACAGATTCGGATGAAAAACCAGATTTGGAAAATTCAAAAATCAATGGGAGAGAGAAGAAGGAGATGCTGCTGGAAAATAATGATAACAAACGAAACAGATCAGTGACGATGCAAAACGAAAAATGCATGCAAAATAAAAAATAAAATGAAACAGATCTGAAAGAAAAAAAATTGCAACAGAAAGAGAAAAGAAATGAGACACAGGACTGGATGAAAAACCCAGTAGAGAGAGGATGATGACCCAAAACAATGAAGAAATCACAGATCTAAGACAATGGAGATGACCCGTAGATCTGGAAAACCACAAATTGAAAAAGAAGATGAAAGCAAAAGTGACGGAAAAAGAAGATGAAAGGAACCAAAAGAAAAAGAAATAACAACGAGAATCCCTCTTGAAATTATGGAAAATATGGAAAAGTGAACTAAGTTAAGCGGATTAAGATTCCTCTTGTTAGGCTCTAGATACCATGTTAAATATCAAGATACAAGAGGAATTGATAGTAATCCTTGTTGTGTTAAACTACACAACATTGGTTCTATTATATAGCAAACCAATTGAAGAATATAATGAGACACACACAATGTGGGACTAACACTCTTAACACAATGAGACACACAATGTGGGACTAACACTCTTAACATGTTAAGAGTGTTAGTCCCACATTGTGTGTGTCTCATTGTGTTAAGAGTGTTAGTCCCACATTGTGTGTGTCTCATTATATTCTTCAATTGGTTTGCTATATAATAGAACCAATGTTGTGTAGTTTAACACAATAAGGATTACTATCAATTCCTCTTGTATCTTGATATTTAACAATATATATATTTGAAAGAGAAGGGTTCCAATTCTGTTTTATTTTTTTTCGAGTGTGTTCAACTAACAGAACGGTTTAGTTAAATTGAATCTAGGTAGTGAAGAAATTATTACGAAGGAGAAACCCCTTTTTATTATTCCACCACGTTTCCACGTCATTTAGCTTAAGTGGGCTTATTTGCACAGAATATGGGATAAAATCTTTTGACTGGTGTTAAATTTAAAGTTTGATATCGGTGTTAAATTTAAAATTTAAAATCATAAAAAAATTCTGGTGTGACATATTTACAAATCAGAATCGTTAATTTTCTTTTTATCTAATAACTCTCCACATCAAAATTTAAATTGTCAAAAGATGCCGCCAGTAGAATATTGTTGATTTCGTCTGATATTTGACAACTAGTTTATTTTTAGTGACGTATATGGTGGTGCTATTTACGTCGCGCACTACTTACCTGTCTTAATCGGTGGGTCTTATTTGCTTTAGTGTCTTATTGCGGCCTATTAACATCTTTTAGTCGGTGGGTCTATGTACTTAGGTCTATTTACCTGTCTTCATTGGTGGGTCTATGCGTGTCTTGGCCAAGACACGCCTATTTACCTATATAGTGTCTTATGTCTTATGTTTGGTTCATATTGACATCTAGTTATATATATACATTGGAAGGTTATATATTTTCCTTCAACACTGAACTTGCCATCAAAATAGTTGTTAAATATCAAGATACAAGAGGAATTGATAGTAATCCTTGTTGTGTTAAACTACACAACATTGGTTCTATTATATAGCAAACCAATTGAAGAATACAATGAGACACACACAATGTGGGACTAACACTCTTAACACAATGAGACACACACAATGTGGGACTAACACTCTTAACACTCCCCCTCAAGCTGTAGCATATAGATCATATGCTACAAGCTTGATACATAAATAATACTCCTATTAGGAACCAAAAGCAACAGTGCTACATCAACAAAATGAAATGACCAAGTAACATAACATCAAAATAAATCTCCTATATGAGAAACCAAAAATCAACAATGTGCTAAAAATGGCGTCGGAATGAACATCAACATGGAAGATGCCGGAATGATCATCGGCAAAGATATCTGTGCTGGAATGACCATCAGCAACATGGACGACGGTATGGAAGATGCCGGAATTATCATCGGCAAAGACAACAGTGCTGGAATGACCATCAGCAACATGGACGGTGCTCCCCCTCAAGAGGAACTTCGGTGCCGGAATTATCATCGACAAAGACAACTGTGCTGGAATGACCATCAGCAACATGGAAAGTGCTCCCCCTCAAGAGGAACTTCATAGCCGGAATTATCATCGGCAAAGACAACTGTGCTGGAATGACCATCAGCAACATGGAAAGTGCTCCCCCTCAAGAGGAACTTCGGAGCCGGAATTATCATCGGCAAAGACAACTGTGCTGGAATGACCATCAGCAACATGGAAAGTGCTCCCCCCTCAAGAGGAACTTCGGAGCCGGAATTATCATCGGCAAAGACAACTGTGCTAGAATGACCATCAGCAACATGGAAAGTGCTCCCCCTCAAGAGGAACTTCGGAGCCGGAATTATCATCGGCAAAGACAACAGTGCTGGAATGACCATCAGCAACATGGAAGGTGCTCCCCCTCAAGAGGACGATGAAAAAAAAAAAAAAAAAAAAGCTTCACATAATCGGAAAAGTCGCCGGAGAAGGCGGTGGGTCGTCGGAGACGCTAGTGGGTCGTCAGAAAAGTCGCCAGAAAGTCATCAAAAAAGTCAACGGAGACGGCAGTCAACGGTGGTCGATCAATGGCGGTCAACCCAACAGCTTCCCAAGGATCATTCTTTTCTGATGTGACAGATCAGTCTAAGCTGCAGTCACAGAGCATACTAAGAAAAACCCGAAAAAGAAATAACAACGAGAATCCCTCAAGGAGGGTGATATCTCTCTATAACCATATTGAAATTATGGAAAAGTGAACTAAGTTAAGCGGATTAAGATTCCTCTTGTTAGGCTCTGATACCATGTTAAATATCAAGATACAAGAGGAATTGATAGTAATCCTTGTTGTGTTAAACTACACAACATTGGTTCTATTATATAGCAAACCAATTGAAGAATACAATGAGACACACACAATGTGGGACTTCTAACACTAACACTCTTAACACTCCCCCTCAAGCTGTAGCATATAGATCATATGCTACAAGCTTGATACATAAATAATACTCCTATTAGGAACCAAAAGCAACAGTGCTACATCAACAAAATGAAATAACCAAGTAACATAACATCAAAATAAATCTCCTATATGAGAAACCAAAAATCAACAATGTGCTAAAAATGACGTCGGAATGAACATCAACATGGAAGATGCCGGAATGATCATCGGCAAAGACATCTGTGCTGGAATGACCATCAGCAACATGGAAAGTGCTCCCCCTCAAGAGGAACTTCGGAGCCGGAATTATCATCGGCAAAGACAACTGTGCTGGAATGACCATCAGCAACATGGAAAGTGCTCCCCCTCAAGAGGAACTTCGGAGCCGGAATTATCATCGGCAAAGACAACTGTGCTGGAATGACCATCGGCAACATGGAAAGTGCTCCCCCTCAAGAGGAACTTCGGAGCCGGAATTATCATCGGCAAAGACAACTGTGCTGGAATGACCATCAGCAACATGGAAAGTGCTCCCCCTCAAGAGGAACTTCGGAGCCGGAATTATCATCGGCAAAGACAACTGTGCTGGAATGACCATCAGCAACATGGAAAGTGCTCCCCCTCAAGAGGAACTTCGGAGCCGGAATTATCATCGGCAAAGACAACTGTGCTGGAATGACCATCAGCAACATGAAATGTGCTCCCCCTCAAGAGGACGATGAATAGAATAAATAGTCCATCTTGGGAAGAAAGAAGATTAAAAAAAAAAACTTCACATAATCGGAAAAGTCGCCGGAGACGGCGGTGGGTCGTCGGAGACGCTAGTGGGTCGTCAGAAAAGTCGCCAGAAAGTCATCAAAAAAAATCAACGGAGATGGCAGTCAACGGTGGTTGATCAATGGCGGTCAACCCAACAGCTTCTCAAGGATCATTCTTTTCTGATGTGACAGATCAGTCTAAGCTGCAGTCACAGAGCATACTAAGAAAAACCCGAAAAAGAAATAACAACGAGAATCCCTCAAGGAGGGTGATATCTCTCTATAACCATATTGAAATTATGGAAAAGTGAACTAAGTTAAGCGGATTAAGATTCCTCTTGTTAGGCTCTAGATACCATGTTAAATATCAAGATACAAGAGGAATTGATAGTAATCCTTGTTGTGTTAAACTACACAACATTGGTTCTATTATATAGCAAACCAATTGAAGAATACAATGAGACACACACAATGTGGGACTAACACTCTTAACACAATGAGACACACACAATGTGGGACTAACACTCTTAACAATAGTGTTAGCCTCTCAAAGGATGACAGACAACAGCACCGCAGCCATAACACCACAGATTCAGACACCGGGGTAAGTATCTTACTGTACTTTTTTTCCGTTTATTGCTTTCACGGAAGTTCTTTAAACAAATTATAATATGTGCCATAGTCATATCACAGCACAACTATAACTTCTTTTTTTGGATACAAGCACAACTATATCATAGCCCTGACTTCTCATAAACCCATGTTCTCCTCCTCCTTTTTTCAACGTCGCACTTATTTCCCAAACATGCCTCTTCTACTTTCCAGCTTCACTGTTGCAACCGTGAAGCTGGTAAGTTGAAGAGGTATGTTTGGGGGAGAAGATGGGTTTCTGTCTTTATGAGACCCATCCTTACTTTTATTTCTGTTTGACTCCTGGGACTAGGAGAACCTCACTTTTGTAAAGGAGGGGGAATTGTCTGTGGTTTACAACATAAATAATCGGAACATCCACCAAAAGTGTCTGTTTTAGCAAAAAAATTTACCCAGTACTTGTTATATGGTCACTTGTCGAAGTTGGTCGCTTATGATTTTTTTGGCACGTGATCATATCTCCCTTACCAAATTCAATTCAATACCAAGTGCTAACAAATTTAGTAGTCATTTTTTTTTTCAAAAAGTATGTCACGTGTTAGTGTTACAGAATCATTGATAAACAAAGTTTGTTATATGTTAAAAAAAATATTATTCATAAAAATTTTATCAAACAATAACACTTTCATAGTTCCTAAATAATCGATGTGATATTCCTCCAAGTATTTGGGCTTCCTTCGACATATAATGGGCCTGCACTAGTACGGGAGCCCATTACAGTTTATAGATCACTTGAGCAGTTTGTAAAGGTGAAAAATGTTATTTAATTATTGAATAAATGATTGTCAAAATAAGAACTATTTGAGAAACATTATCTCCATAAAGCCTTTATTTATTGTTTTTATCTGAACACACACTTAAAAACAAAAAATAAATTGTACCCCTTCTTTTTCAATTTTATTTATTGGCATGATGACCTTTTTTTTTAAATCGTTTGCAGTTATGGTGTTTTACTCCTTGCTTTCTACGGACCATTCATTGCAATATTGGTTGCTGTGAATGGAATTAAATATGAAGGTTTGAGTACCAATCCTTATCAAGAACCAGGCATAATCATGTTACTTTTACTCATAGCTCTATCGGCTCATGCCATTGCTACGGTTGCAGTAATAATCCTTCAAAGAGATGACGCATGGCTAGCTAATATTATCCTTCACTTTTCTGGAATACTTGCTATTGAGACACTTTTCTGGACCCTCGTGGTTTCATTCCAATTGTGGATCATCTTCAATATTATTATGTCAGTGGCGGTAGCCATATGTTTCTACAAATATTTATTTATATGTTATCGATGGATTCTGGATACTGAAATTGCAAGAAAATTCGCAGAATGGTCCAATGATCTATAAATTGTAAATGGGCTCTCATATTAGAGGAATATCACATGTAGTGGCCCAATCTGATGTGTTGTCATTTTATTGCACTAGGAAGCTATAGATAATGAGTGTTCTAAGTTATTTCAATTTCGGTTATTCAACAGTTGCAAGCAACCTGTGGTAGCCCAATCAATTGGCAACAAGGTATAGATGCTCAAATGAAGATGTAGAAAAAACAACAAATTAGACAGTTTTGAAAATAGACATTTCATCTGTACCTTACAAGTTATTGAAGCCTTGAAGCCGTTCAACCCATATATGTAATCCGATAAACTTTTTCCCAGTAAATAAAATCATGTATTGTGTCAAATGCATCCAAACAATAGAATAAACGCGAAATATATCAATAAAGTTTGATTTCTAAAGTTTTAAGACATAAAGAAAAAGTGTACACAAGAAATAATCATTAATAGGGTTTTTATTTTCTGCGACAAAAAACAATACAATTAATGTGTATTTGTATTATTTTATTTTATTTATCACAATTTTTTGAGAGAATTAAAAAAATAACTTTTTCTCATTTTTAATCTGAACTAAAGATGGGCCTAATAATATTATATAAAATGCTTACTTAATAGTAACAGCACAAGGCATGCATGGGCTGATGGGCATAATTTAATTTTTAATTACGTTATGACTAAATATATACCTAATAAATATCAATAAGCGGCATACTATTTTTTTTCTTTTTCCTGTGATCTAATTGATGGGATTTATTAGGGCTTTTTGACCATTGTAACCCTCATGTAATAATTAATTACCAAATTGACCTTAATTATAAACTATTTCAAAAATTTAACCTCTCCAGAAAACATATCACATATCACTATGAAGCACCGACACTTCAAAAACCCCTGTCCGACACTTCCCGACACTTCGGACACTCCGACACTCCCCGACACTCCAACACGCATTATAGAAATTCAAAAAAAGGTTCAAATGTTGATTTGCGTTGAGTTTTTAGTTCCAACTATTAGATTCGTTGGATTACGATTATCATTTTATTGAGTTTAATATAAATATTTGGGATATGTTATGTTTCTTTGCAAAATTTATGAATATTATAGGTTTAGATTCATTTTTTTTGTTAAATTATTGAATATTAAATATAATATATACTACATAAATTAAAAATATTATTTAATATCAAAACGTGTCCTAACGTGTCGGAATCTAACATTTTTTAGAATTAACGCGTCGGAGTGTCGTGTCGTATCGTGTCACGTGTCGGTATCGGTGCTACATAGCTGTTTGACCGTTGACCATGAAGCCTACCCGGGTATATTTTGAAATTTTTTACCTACCCGGATAGGGAGAGGTATACCCGGGTATATTTCTTGAATCTAAAAAAATACTTGAATTATTTACCCGGGTAGGGAGGGGTCACCCGGGTAAATAAGCAATTCTCAGAATTAATTATTTACCAAATGTAATTCTTATCTCTGATCATCGGGGACCATTTTTTGTGTACAATCGTTAGGAAACCTCGGAGTGGATATTCTGAAAACTAAGATTTTTTTATCTGGGGTGGTATTTTGAACCCCTTCATCATGCTCATTCTCCGAAATTCGCTCTCAAACCCAGTTCAAGCCTTCGCTCTCTTTGAACTTCAAAGTCGAAATCTTTGTCTGTCTTTGATGTTGTTCTATTCATTTGCACTTTCTTCTAACAACTCCTTGTTCAAATTTCAATTCAGCCTTTCAGGTCTCACTTATGAAGAGTTTTTTCTCTGGCCATTTTTATCTCTCCCAATGCAAGGGGGCTCAATCTTGGATTTGGTCATTTCTGTATTTTCTTTTCTCTTTTTGTTTTTCTAGTCCACCAAAAAATACCCATAATCACTATTCCGGAGTTAGTAATATTGAAAACACACACCAGATTCTCTGGTTTCTATCCATTCTTATGAATTATATTTTCGGGTTCCTAACACTATATGTTTTCTCCGCTATTTCTCATTACCAATTTATCATTTTTCTTATCCTAACAAAAGTTCATCTGCATGCATGAAGTTTCGTTTCTCGAAAGTTTGACTGCTTTCTGTTTGTGGAGTTCACGGTACTTTAAATATTGCATATTAACAGAGAGAATTGTTCTTTTGGCTAGAGGCAAATCTGGCGATTATTTACCCGGGTAGCTCCCTCCCTATCCGGGTAAATAATTCAAACATTTTTTCAGATTCAAGAAATATACCTGGGTATACTCCTCCCTATTCGGGTAGGTAAAAAATTTCAAAATATACCCGGGTAGGAGAGGTGTACCCAAGTAGGTTTCATGGTCAACGGCCAAACAGGGGCAGATTGATGTTATGTTTTCTGGAGAGGTTAAATTTTTGAAATAGTTTATAATCAATGTCAATTTATTAATTAATTATTACATAAGGGCTACAATGGTCAAAAAGCCAATTTATTAGAGATATCACGTATAAAAAAATAATTCATTTAGTTTTACTCAACAACTTTTTTTTATAACATAAAGGGGCATGGCCCCAAACAAACAGAAGAAAGAAAAAATAAACAAACAAATCACAAACAGCAAGTAACCGGGGTCTATATCTCTGCAAGAGATAAGACCCTGAAGGTCTTGATCAAAAAACTGCACCAGCTGCGCAGGCATGATTCTATGATGTTGAAGACCAGAATCATTTTGAAGAGCAAACTTTGCTAACCAGTCAACACAAACATTTGCCTCCCTTGGAATAAGATTACAGGTTACCTCCCAGTTTTGTGATATGATTGCTTGTATCTTAGCCACTATACGCGGCTGACAAGCTGCATTGCGATCTGCAAGCATAGTGAAAACTTCAGCTGCATCACCTTCAAGTTCCACTTTCTTAAATCTCATCCTCCAAACCATTTCCAGCCCTACTAGAGTACCCTACAGTTCTGCCATGATTGGGGAGCAAGCACCAATATGGTATTCAAAGCCTCCTAACCAGGAACCATCGTATGTTCTCAACAGTCCACCACACACAGCTATCTGAGTCGATCCTGAAACTGCTCCGTCAACATTGATCTTCACCCAGTTACTTCTTGGTGGATTCCATCAAAACTGACGATTTGCATGGCTGCTGATAGAAGTCACATTCTTCCTGCGCCTACAGTTTTCCAACTCCTCAATATACATGCGAATTAAATGTGAGACATTGAGAGGATACCTGAAAGATGTATCATGGACATTTTTATTTCGCCAACCCCATAAGAACCAGCAGGAAATAAAAAACCAATCACGTCATTCATCTGTGGTCCATTGGTTCCAGGAGTTATTGATATTATTTTTAATCCAATCCCTGTGATCCAAGTTGTAGAACGTAGCTCTGTGATTAGATGCCATCAATACATCCCAGACTTCCTTAGCATGCTTGCAGTTGCGCAATACATGTAAATTAGTTTCCACCTCCCTTGGACAACTCATGCAATGATTAGAATCACCACTCCATCTAGTTGATCTGTCTTTGGTAAGGAGACGACCATGCATAATGATCCACATACAAGTTTTAACTCTCGGTGGTCCATTCCAATTCCATAAACAAGTCCAAAAAAAACTTATTATCGTGCAAGGAAAATTAAGCAGGGAACGATATGCAGTTTTAACCATTGAGCACCCAACCTTATGATTCTCCATATCAAGCGGTTATTCCCATCTGAATCATTTGGAGGAAGCACTGATGAAATCCTTGCAATCACTTGATCATTGAGATACTGTCGTAAATAAGACACGTGACATTGACCAGTATCATTGTTCACAAATGCACTAACTGGGAGGTTCATGTCATCCATTGAAGGATTATTTATTGCCAAAGAAGCAAGAGTACCTGGTAAGCCCAGCCAATTATCCTGCTAGAAAAAAATGTCCTTACCATCACCTAGCTCCCATTGCATGGCTTGGAGAAATGATGGCCAGATGCTACAAAGATGTTTCCAAAAGCTAGAGTCATAGGATTTGTGAGTTACTGCCCTCCGTAAATCCACACTTCTATTGTATTTGCTGGTGATGACACGAACCCATAGCGATTGAGGAGAGTTAATCACAGCCCAGACAAGTTTGTGAAAAAAAAGCCATATTCTAGGCACGGAGTTTAATCTGCCTATGATCTAGTGTCACCCCAAATAAAGCCTCGTTGCAATCGCTTATTTCCTCATGTTCCCACCGTGGATTGGTTTCCATTTCTTATTGTCAACCGCATCTTGGATGATATGAGAGATTTTTTCTATGATAGGGAAAAAAATTTGGGGATACTAACATGGGGAAAGAGTTGATTTGATCTAGTGAAGCTCCCTGACGAACTCCTTTGGACCTTTAATCCCCACCTGAAGGAATGAAGTCTCCAGCAACAGCTCCATTCCAGAGGACTGAGGCTTTACCAGAACTAATGCAATTCATGATAAGCCTTGATAGCCATTGTGGAATCTGAATTTCCTGAAGAACTTGCCGGATGAATTCCCAATTTAGCCTATCATAGGCCTTTTCCAAGTCAACTTTAATTTCAATGAAGCATCTTCTTCCTTTCATCTTGCGCATTGAATAGATCAATTCTTGAGTGATGATGATGTTATCCTGAATATGACGTTTAGGAACAAAGCTTGCTTGATAAGGAGACACCATATCTTCCATTAACGACTTCAACCTATTCACCAGGATCTTACTAAGAATTTTGTAGAGGAAGTTGCACAAAGAGATTGGTCTGAGTTGCTTAACACTCTCAGGTCTCTTAACTTTCGGAATGAGCACCAAAAGAGTTTTATTAACTAACTGAATCAGAATAGGATTCTAGAACATCATGTCAACATCCTTAAAGATATTGGCCTTTGGAATATCCCAATTCTTATGAAAGAAAGCAGTTGGAAAACCATCTTCCCCTGGAGCTTTTGAGCCATTAATATTGAACATGGCTTTTGTGATTTCCTCATTTGACAGTCTACGGGACAAGTTTGCTAGCAAGTCATCATTTAGATGAGGGCAAGTAGTCTTTGTTTCCAACCATGAACGGTTGTGTGCATCCTCACAAAAAAGCTTGCGATAGAAATCGGTCACCAAGTGATGAAGCTGATTAATATCCCTGACCCAAGTCCCATCATTGTTTTTCATTTCATGAATCCTGTTAGAACTTCTTCTAGTTGTTGTTTTGATATGATAGAACTTTGTATTTCGATCACCATCATTTATCCATTTCGTCCCTGACTTTTGAAACCAAAGAGTTCCTCTTGCAGAAGGATCGAATCCAGATCGCGTCTAAAATCCTTCTCTTTTGATTGAAGTGCCACATTGTTGCAATAATCAGCTTGTTTATGAATTTCTTCAATACTGCTCAGTAAATTGGTCTTCCTATTGAAGATATTGCCAAAGATTGTCTTGTTCCAGAGTTTTAAACTTGGTTTCAAATCATGTAAATTTGTTCTCGTGTCTTTGACATCCTTCCAGCAGCTGGCCAAAAAGCTCTTAAAATTGTGATGCTCCATCCATGCAAGCTCAAATTGAAAAGGGCGGACTCTCCATTCTTTTTCAGTACCCGATAAATGTACCATGATGGGACAATGGTCTGAATAAACCCTAGGAAGAATCTTGACTCTAGCATCTGAAAAGGTTTTCTTCCAATTTGCATTGTCACAGGCACGGTCTAACCTTTTGAAAACTCGGTCAAGATGCAAAAAATTTGGTACCTTACATGAAAACCAAGGGCCTGAGCCTCCAAGATCCAAGAGGTTACAATCATGAAGGACCTTTGCAAATTTATAACATCTGTTAGTGTCAACTCTACAACTTCCTTCTTTTTCCTCATGCGCAGCTATTTCATTAAAATCATCGGCCACCAGCCACGGGTCATTGCAGTGGAGATTAATATTTATCAAATCATCCCATAGATCTTTTCTTGTATCTTCTCTAGGGTTTGCATAAAACTGCAGTGCAAGAGAAAGTTGGAAAAAGAGAACTCTGGACTTTAAAGTGAACAAATTGTTTTTTATGATCAAGAATTCAATGAGACCAGCCTCATCATTCCACAAAACCCAAATACCTCCTGAGTATCCTTCAGCTTTCTCTACAAACTAGTGTTTATGACCAGATTTGCTTATAATATCAGTAGCTTTTTGACCACTGCATCGAGGTTCTAGGATTACCACAATACAAGGCTTATGCTTTCGAGTAAAAAAAGCTAACGATTTCTGAAACTGGGGTTTAACAGCTCCCCTACAATTCCAGAAAAAAAGATTCATCAAAGATTAGCATGGTTGCAAGATTCCGAGGTTATTGCATCCTCCAATATCGAATCACCACATGATGCTTGTTGTTAACCTCCATGCACGTAGCGTTGGGTAGGGTATCAGCGATGTTATTATCGTTATTGATACCATCACTCCTATCCGGGCCCTTTCTATTAAATGTGCTATGCAGATTCACATCTTTTTGTAAATATTGATTGACTGCTTTAGATTTACTTTCCATATCATGTTGGTCCACATTCATGGGGGTAGCAGACGTGTTCTTAGCATCAGGATCAACAATTTGAATCTGCAGTGAAGCCTCTGGTGCAGGCTTATGAGAAATATGCTGTTGACTTTCAGCTGACGAAGAACCGGCATGCTTAGGAGTTTCTGATTGGAAGACCTTAGGGTTACCGTTGGACTTTTTGGATTTAGTCCATACTTTCTGTATAATATCAACCTGCGGGGATCCCATTGATTGAGAGCCTTGATGATGATTCTCCTCGTTATTAGGGATATCAGATAAAACAGCAAATCATGATTTTGTAACGGCCTATTTACTCCCATGATTATTGCTAATCAGAATTGGTGATTGTGTAACAGCCTCTTTGTTCCCCATGATTATCGCTAATCATTATTGCTTTCTCATAATTCTTTTGGAAACTTTTTGAAGCTGTGCTAGGCTGGCCTGAGTTGGCTAATTGAGGTGATTGGCGGTGCCTTGGCTGACGATTGACCACCATCCAAAGTCCCAGACCTTTGCTACATCTTGGAGCTGCTTCATCATGTTGTTTTTCATGTGAGATCGTTTGATCCTCAACATGATCACTAGCTGGAGGGTGATGCTTTACTACTTCAACGCAACGATCTGTACTGTGGCCATATTTTCCACAACCAAAACAAATAAAGCCTAACCCTTCATACTCAACTTGTCTGGTAAACCGGTCCAGAACATATTCCCCCTTTAATGGCTGAGATAGGTCCAGTTCTACACATATTCTTGCAAACCTCCCTCTTACATGCGAGTTGGTAGTACTGTCCACTTTAATCATCTTCCCCAACCAATTGCCGATTCTTCTCAAGAAAGCTACATCATTAAACTCCATTGGGATATCTGGTAATCTAACCCAAGCAGGAATTTTAGCGATGCCAGCACCATAAGGTTTGAAGTCTGGTTCCCACTTCCTCAGCGATAAATAATGGCCCAGAACAATCTAAGGACCACCAGTCAAAACAAAACTAAGATCTTCTGTCTCACTAAACTGGACTACGAAGAAGTCATTACCAACATCTATAACATTGATTTTGTCTTTTCTAGCCCAGAGAGTGATGATTTTTTCTTCATAAACTCCACTCCTATTTTCTTCCCTAGAAGTTTGACAATTAGGGCCTTTTCTCAGGGTCTCCGCATTCTCTTTCTCGCTCTTTTGGTGCAACTAAAATGAGTTCGACCATCTTCTTCCTCTCACATCCTGATCCCACCATGATTAACATCTTCCTCCTCAGCAGGTCCCTCCCCCTCTAGTTCTTCTTCATTAACACTCCCTCCATCCCATGCATCATCTTCTCCATTGTGACGCATCAGAATTTCTCTCCAAGATGAACGGTTCCCATTTTCATCTTCCATCCAATATTCCTGTCTTGGGGTCAAAGATACCTCATTTGAGAACAAATCCCCTCCCCTTTATTCCTTTTATTACTTCGTTGAAGAATATCAGTTTCTTCACTGGATTTGCCAGACTTATAACCATGATTGTCATTCTCATTCTCACCAACTCTCTTAAGGGTTCGCTTTGACTGTTGAATTACTATTGGTACATAAAGTTATGCATTATCCATCCTTTATGTTTAAAAAGCTCTTAAATAAACGGACATATTAAAAATACAATATACAATATTATTCATGTCTACACATATTATGTTAAAATTCATAACAGTTGATTCTCATCAAGATTGATGTAGAAAAATTGGCTATCAATAGTGATTTTTTTTTTTAAAGTTAGGTTTGAGACAACCAACGAAGACTTAAAATTTCATGTTCAAAGAGCAGCTTACCAAAAAAAAATCATGTTCAAAGAGCAAATGTAAACATAACTCACCATTCCACTAAATACAATCTTCATCAATAACAAAATGCTTAACTCAAACAAGAATTTTACCCAAGGGAAAGCTTTCCACTTCATTTAAAATACGAATGCCATTGTTGGCTCCAAACAGCTTAGGGCATGTTTGATTTAAAATTTGTCTTAAAAGAATTATTTTGTGAAATTTATCATTTTTGCGATGTAAATTTTATAATTATAAATTTTATTAATATTTTATTACTAACACCTTTAAACATAATTTTAATTTCTTTTTAATTTTAAATCCAACTCTTTTCAAATAAATTTTTTATTTGATTTTGAAAATTTATATTATAAAATAATTTTGAAAAACTAAAACATAAAATAAAATTAAAAAATACCTTAATTTATAGTTTATATAGCCACTAAAGATTTGCTTTGTTTGGATTAATTTATTACAGCCGACTCAAACCGGCCGACTCAACCCCAAAACCCGTGAACCAGATCCAAAGCCGGTTCCAGTTCGTTATCGGATCGATTATGTCACTAAATGTATGTCACTCGAGTTCGACCGACCAAGTTTGTAAAAACTTGTGAACCAGCAAGTCAAATCAACTCGGTCAACCAACATCAAATAAATCACACGGGATAAATTTTGATGCCAATGGATGCTTTCGTATGGTTTAGAAAGCTTTGTTCACTTTATATTAAGGCCGACATTGGATTTCTTAACTTTAGAATAGCTGCACTCCAAATCAAAACCATTTTCCCCATTGTTGTTTCCATGCACTCTATCATCGTCCTCGAAAGGTGAGTCTACCTAAAAAAGCTTCACTTTTTGGATCTTGTTACCTCTCAGCAGATTAACCACTGTTGATGGCTTTGGCTTATGTAAAGAAATGGTGCCCCAATTGACCCCTAGTTGATTCCACCATTGGAGCCATGCTCCAACACATAAGCCACACGAACAGGACACCACCCAATAACATATGTGTCCTACCCCTCAAAATGATGATCCCAAAGTTAGAAACTTTACCAGCTCAGCAGAGATTTTTGCAAAAGCTTAAGGGTCTCAGTGTGAACAAAGAGAATAGGTATCAGTGTTTGTTAACACATGTTAATGATTAGATGAGTAAAGCTGACGATAGAGACCGCAATGAGTTATGCTAAGAGGTCGAGGTTATTGCCGGGATGGGACATTGATCGTACTGCCCTTTTTTTCAATATAATATGCCTAAATGCCACAGAGTTGAAATTTTTTCCAAACTGTCACGACACTATAGTCGCTGAGGTAGTCAGCTACTATGGACGGAACACGTATCGCTTCCCCAGCGGCTGGAAACCAAAATAGCTCAGCTACTTTGGGTTGCATGTCCAGCCGCTGGGGAAGTGACACGTTTCTCGTCCATAGTAGCTGACTACCTCAGCGACTATATGGTGCCGTGGCAGTTTGAAAAAAATAAAATTGATTACGTGGCATTTAGGTATATTATATTAAAAAATGGGGCAGTATGGTCAATGTCCCTATTGGGATCGGTTCCAATTCACCAAAGTGCCCTAATTTTCTATCTATTTTTTTATGCTTATGATTTGATATGTGTTACAAAAAAGGAACATAATACTTGTGATTTATTATTTTTTATATTATAATATTTGAAACTGATATAATTCTTTATTGATATCTGAGTATGTTTATATTTTTTAATATAAATTATAAATTTGCATATACTTATCGGGTCATGCAGTTCAATAAGTGATCTACTGGTTGAATCAATGATCTAATAATCCAGTATCTCGACCTGGTCAATGACCGATTTGGGTTTTACATCATTGGTTTGGATTTTAGCCATGTTCTTGGATCGATTAGTTCTAGAGGCTTGGGCTCCAATTTTTTGCATTGCTCTAATATCAATCCCAAGTTTCTCACCATTGCATCCATGGTTGCAATGTGTATTAAGGTCTCGTCCTTCTTAATGGGCCTCAGGCTCAAAATTAGTGATTATTCATCTGACATTTTGGGCGTTTTAGTGGGGGCTAGGGGCGCAAAGGGGCTAGGCCGGCCTACAAGGGCCTGTGGCCTAGCCTATATTAAGCCAGCCTTGACCTATCACAAATAGTAAAATAGAATAGGCATAGGCTTTTAAGAAAATCTATCTCTAGTAAACAGGGCATATACTCTTTTGTACATAGCGAGCCTATAGACCAACAAGTCGGCCTATATCATATTATTTATTTAAAATAAAATAAATAAAAATATTATTTTAATAATTTTGAATGATAAAGTAATATTATTTTAGTTATTTTTTTAATTGTTGAATGTTTAATAGGTTTAAATAGGCTAACAGGCCTAGGCAAAGACTTTTATTTTTAAATATAGGTCAGACCAGACTTATAATTTGGGGTCTACACAGGCTAACAGGTCAGGCCAAACACAATATCTTTTACACAGGCCTAGCCTATTTAAGCCAAAATCTAATCTAATCCAGCCTATTTACACCCCTAGTGGGGACTAACTACATGTTCTTTTATTGCTTTATGCTGGTGATAAAGGCAAGAGCTCAGAGGAGATTGAAGATGAGGCACACTAAGTCTCAAAGTAAGGTCAAGTTATTGCTCAGGAAAAATAATCTTGTCAAAACTCACATGGTGATCCAACAACAATAACAACAAAGCACCGACATTATCGACACGTTTCAACACGTGTTCCCGACACGCGGTCAACGGGACTATTGGAAATAAAACTACTCTTAAATTGCATAAAAATAATTTTCCTTTTTTTAAAAAAACATTTTCCCCTTTTTTTTAACATGAGATTCTTATTTATTTTTTGTGGTAGATGTCCCAAACATATGAAAATCAAAAAATGAAACAGACGAACTCCCATCCTAGCCGTACATATAAATACGGTCATAATAATATGATTTTATGATTTTCTTTGTGGGATAGGATGTTGTAACAACCAAATAATGTTACTAATCGTTGATTTCCGTCAATCAACGGTTATTATTTTTATAAAATAAACTCATTAATTAATTATTAATTCATAATAAATGATAACCTTTGATTGACGGAAATCAACAGTTAAAATGTGATAGTAATATTGCTAATAATATTATTTAATGGGGAAGGATATTATAACAACCAAAGTTGTGTTACTACCCGTTACTACCAATCAATCTCACTGTTATATCGATTATGTTGATCCAATGGTTAGATTTATTTCCATTTTTTTGTGGTTATGATTTTCCATAATTAAAGTGAAAGCATTAAATTGTTATAAAAAAAAGTGAAAGCATTAAATATGGGAAATCGTAACTATACAAATGTGGAAATAAATATAAAGTATTAAATTTGGGAAATTATTGTCATACAAAGATGGAAATAAATATAACCGTTGGATCAATATAATCGATCTATCGGTAAAATTGATTGGTAATAACTTGATAGTAACACAATTTGATTGTTAAAATATCTTTCCCCTTATTTAATTGTTACATTTATTTTATTTTTTTGGATATAATTGTTACAATATCTTGTCGCTTCTTTCATATCTCAAAGTCGAAGTTGAAACTTAACACAAGAACGAAGATATGCCATCCCTCTCTCTCTCTCTTCTCTCCACTGCCTTCGCTTCAAAACCCTAACTTGAACCATGCCCACTTCTTCAAACCAATCAAAATACTCAATTTCCGTTTAAATTCAACGATTCCTTCATCAGCTCACTGTCAACGCCACTTTTCGCACCTCTACAAAACCACTACCACTCTTCACCGTAGAATCCACTGCAAAGCCTTGAAGGATTCCGGCGAAGACATTAAGGCGGTGTTGGACTCGGATAGCGGAGGAGATGGCGGCGACGGCGGCGATGGTGGGGGTGAGCGAGAGGTGGAGAAAAAAGATGGGTCTTCGGGGCCTTTGCCAGAATGGTTGAATTTCACTTCTGATGACGCAAAGACGGTATTTGCGGCTCTGGCAATATCGCTTGCATTTCGTACGTTCGTGGCTGAGCCGAGGTTCATTCCTTCGTTGTCAATGTATCCTACATTTGATGTTGGAGATCGAATTGTTGCTGAAAAGGTAGTAATTTTGTTCCTAAACTTTTAATTTCATGAGGGTGTCAATTAACTTATGATTAGCTTTGCATTTTTATTTTTATTTTAACTAAAAATATGTCGACTATAAAATTTTAAAATGAATCAAATTTCAGCCATTAGTTGAAACATTATGAGATTTGCTTTATGTTAAATTTAGCTACTCCGCAAAAATGTAGTGTGAAATTTTTTTTTTTTTGTAATGTGTAGTGTGAAACTTTAGACCTCCACATTTGTGAGACAAAAAGAAATTTAAGTGTATAGCTATGCTCTTTAACTAGACTTTGACATCAGCATTCAAATAGACTTTCTGTTATGATGCATCTCTATCTAAAGATACATCTTCATATGAAAACTTCAGCTATTTGTTGAAATATGATGAGACGATTCAGTGCTTTTCTACAGGGAACATAGGAGTTGAGGTTTTTTTTAGGCACTACTTTTGGCAAGGTTAATAGAAAATGTGAAATGTTTTACTGTGTTTGTGAGTATTAGTGATTGAAATGTTGGACATATATAATATAAGGTTCCAAGTTTAGGGTGTACCGTAGATTTTAGTTTATATCGTAAGCTCATTCGTCATTAACTTCATAAAGTATTGCTTTTTATACTTAAATCGGCAAATTCCTAGTTCCTATGCTGGCTTAGTTCCTCACCGATAACAGTCTCATAGTTGTAGCTATTTGTTGTGATGAGAATTGCTTAATGTTAAATTTGATTACACAAAAAAGTATGTAATACTCGTTAGACAAAATCATGTTAACATATGGCTATGCTCTTTAACTAGGTTTTGACATAAGCATTCGACTAGACTTTTTGTTACTATGCATCTCTATTGTAAAGATACATCTTCATGTTTTCAGGTTTCATACTGCTTTATTTTTTTGGTAAACAGGTTTCATACTATTTTAGAAAGCCATGTGCAAATGACATAGTGATATTTAAAAGCCCTCCAGTCCTTCAAGAAGTTGGATATACGGATGATGATGTTTTTATAAAACGTATTGTTGCAAAGGAAGGTGATATTGTGGAGGTAAGATCTTTGGAGATGAACATTCATACTCTTATTTTATGATGCTGGCTTTTCATTGTTTGTTCATTTCCTTGTTGAACTAATGTTACTGCGCACTGTTCTCTTTTATGATCACAACGACTTGTTACATTTTCTTGCATGGTCTGGTTTTTGTCCTTTATTTGTCAATGGCTTCATTTTCCCCTTGCTAGTTTTCTCCTTTTGGGGGGTAAGTTTGGTGACTTTGTTCTTCCTTGCTAGTTTTGCCAGGGGCCACTGGTTGTTACATGTACTTTAGAACTTCAAAATGTTTGCATGAATGGAGAATATTGCAGTTAGTATACAGTTATAACTTTTGTGAGATTCTTGGTGTTTGATTTGGCAACTTGGTCACTTAAATGTGAGCAATTGAATTATATGCAGGTTCGTAAAGGGCATCTTGTAGTTAATGGGGTTGAGAGGAATGAAAAGTTCATCTTTGAACCACCTCCTTATGAGATGAAACCCACAGTAAGTTCTATCATTTTATAATGTGGCTGGAACTGCATAACTGTGATATGTTAAGTCCTCCATTGGAATGCTAGGACGAATATGATAGTAACTAGCTAAGCATCCACGGATATTTTTAAATGCAGGTAAATTTTAGAAAGTATAAATTCAATTGAAAATATTTAAGAGAAAAAAAGTTTAAAATTATAACTAAGGTATGCTTATAGTATAAGAGGTTTAAAGTTTTTGTTTTAGACACTACTTTTGGCAAGGTTAATAGAAAATGTGAAATGTTTTGCTGTGTTTGTGAGTATTAGTGATTGAAATGTTGGACATATATAATATAAGGTTCCAAGTTTAGGGTGTACCGTAGATTTTAGTTTATATCGTAAGCTCATTCGTCATTAACTTCATAAAGTATTGCTTTTTATACTTAAATTGGCAAATTCCTAGTTCCTATGCTGGCTTAGTTCCTCACCGATAACAGTCTCAGAGTTGTAGCTATTTGTTGTGATGAGAATTGCTTAATGTTAAATTTGACTACACAAAAAAGTATGTAATACTCGTGAGACAAAATCATGTTAACATATGGCTATGCTCTTTAAATAGATTTTGACATCAGCATTCGACTAGACTTTTTGTTACGATGCATCTCTATTGTAAAGATACATCTTCATGTTTTCAGGTTTCATAATATTTTTTTTTTTTTGGGTAAACAGGTTTCATACTATTTTAGAAAGCCATGTGCAAATGACATAGTGATATTTAAAAGCCCTCCGGTCCTTCAAGAAGTTGGATATACAGATGATGATGTTTTTATAAAAATGACTTTGAAGGATTATCACTGCAACCGTAGCAATGGCATGAGCCGATATAGCTATGAGTACAAGTAACATGATTATGCCTTGTTCTCGATAAGGATGGGTACTTAAACCTTCATATTTCATTCCATTTACAGCAACCAATAATGCAATGAATGGTCCGTAGAAAGCAAGGAGTAAAACACCAGAACTACATTTACACCACTGCATTGCAATGATGCAAATGTAGTTCTGGTGTTTTACTCCTTGCTTTCTACGGACCATTCATTGCATTATTGGTTGCTGTAAATGGAATGAAATATGAAGGTTTAAGTACCCATCCTTATCGAGAACAAGGCATAATCATGTTACTTGTACTCATAGCTATATCGGCTCATGCCATTGCTACGGTTGCAGTGATAATCCTTCAAACAGATGAAGCATGGCTAGCTAATATTATTCTTCACTTTTCTGTAATACTTGTTATTGAGACACTTTTCTGCACCCTCCTCGTTGAATTCCGGTTGTGAATCATCTTCAATATTATTGTGGCAGTAGCCTTATGTTTCTACAAATATTTATTTATATGTTGTCGATGGATTCTGGATACTGAAATTGCAAGAAAATTCACAGAATGGTACCGATGATCTATAAATTGTAAATGGGCTCTCATATTAGAGGAATATCACATGTAGTGACCCAATCAATTGCACTAGGAAGCTATAGGTAATGAGTGTGCTAGTTATTTCAATTTCGGTTATTCAACAGTTGCAAGCAACCTGTGGTGGCCTAATCAATTGGCAACATGGTATAGATGCTCAAATGAAGATGTAGAAAACAAAGCAACAAATTAGACAGTTTTGAAAATAGACATTTCATCTGTACCTTACAAGTTATTGAAGCCGTTCAACTCATATATGTAATCCGATAAACTTTTTCCCAGTAAATAAAATCATGTATTGTGTCAAATGCATCAAAACAATAGAATAAACGTGAAACATATCAATAAAGTTTGATTTCTGTAGTTTTTTTTTTTTTTTTTGGTATAACCCGGAGGTATCCTCATTCAACCTCCTCAGTCACCTTGCTTTCGGGGTACGGCCCTATAAGCTAGCCCCTCATTGGAACAACGGGTGCATTGAGCTTCGCTACCGGAGGAAGGATGAGACTAATCCCCAACCGAGAAAGAAACACTTTCCTCCTCTAGCCCCAAAGACATAAAAAGTGTACACAAGAAATAATCATTAATAGGATTTATATTTTCTGCTACAAAAAACAGTACAATTAATGTGTATTTGTATTATTTTATTTTATTTATTTCAATTGTTTGAGAGAATTAAAAAATGATTATTTTCTCATTTTTGATCTGAACTAAAGATGGGCCTAATACTATTATATAAAATGCTAACTTAATACTAACAGTACACAGGCATGCATGGGCATAACTTAATTTTTAATTATGTTATGACTAAATATATACCTAATAAATATCAATAAGCGGCATAATATTTTTTTCTCTTGCGTGTGATCTAATTGATGGAATTTATTAGAGATATCACGTATAAAGAAATAATTCATTTATTTTTACTCAACAACTTTAACTATTGAAGTTCTATTTTTTTTTTTTTTGGGTAAACTATTGAAGTACTAATTCATAATATAGTATTATGTCTTTAAAATAAAATAATTTAGAATTAAATCATTGGTACATAAATTTATGCATTGTCCATCCTCTACGTTTAAAAATCTCTTAAATAAGCGGACATCTTAAAAATACAATATTATTCATGTCTACTCATATTATGTTAAAATTTAGAACAGTTGATTCTCATTAAGATTGATGTAGAAAAATTGGCTATCAATAGTGATTATTTTATTTTTTTTTAAAGTTAGGTTTGAGACAACCAATGAAGACTTAAAAAAAGCACCACTAGGGTTAGCCTAGTGGTGTGGGATGTGTGTGTTAGGAGTGTGTGTAGTGTATGGTGTTGTGTTCGATTCCTCGTAACCTCCAAAAAATTAAAAAAATAAAATAAAATTCATGTTCAAAGAGCAAATGTAAACATAACTCCCCATTCCACTAAATACAATCTTCATCGATAACAAAATGCTTAACTCAAAAAAGAATTTTACCCAAGGGAAAGCTTTCCACCTCATTTAAAATACGAATGCCATTGTTGGCTCCAAACAGCTTAGGCCATGTTTGATTTAAAATTTGTTTTAAAAGAATTATTTTGTGAAATTTATCATTTTTGTGATGTAAATTTTATAATTATAAAATTTATTAATATTTTATTAATTAAACCTTAGAAAATAATTGTATTTTTTTTTAATTTTAAATCCAACTCTTTTCAAATAAATTTTTTATTTGATTTTGAAAATTTATATTATAAAATAATTTTGAAGAACTAAAACATAAAATAAAATTCAAAAACACCTTAATTTATAGTTTATATACCCACTAAAGATTTGCTTTGTTTGGATTAATTCATTAGAGCCGACTCGGACCGGCCGGTTTAACCTCAAAACCCATGAACTCGACCTGAGCCGGTTCCAGTTCGTTATCGGATCAATTATGTCACTAAATATGTGTCACTCACTGGCCTGTAAAAACTCATGAACCAACGAGTCAAATTTACTCGGTCAACCAACAACAAATAAATCACAAGTGATAAATTTTGATTCCAAGATTTTGATGCCAAGGAATGCATGGTTTAGAAAGCTTTGTTCACTTTATATTAAGGCCGATGTAGGACTTTTTAACTTTAGAATAGTTGCACTCCAAATAAAAACCATCCTCCTCATAGTGGTTTCTATGCACTCTGTCATCGTCCTAGAAAGGTGGGTCTGCCTCAAAAAGCCTCACTTTTTGGATCTTGTTACCTCTCAACAGATTAACCACTATTGATGGCTTCGGCTTATGGAAAGAAATGGTGCCCCAATTGACCCCTATGGCTGATTCCACCATTGGAGCCATGCTCCAACACATAAGCCACACGAAAAGGACACCACCCAATATGGGTTCCAACCCTCAAAATGATGATCCCAAAGTTAGAAACTTTACAAGCTCGGCAGAGATTTTTGCAAAAGTTTGAGGGTCTCAGTGTGAACAAAGAGAAGAGGTATTAGTGCTTGTTAACACATGTTAACGATGAGACGAGTAAAGATGAAGATAGAGACTCTAATGAGTTATGCTAAGAGGTCGAGGTTATTGAGATCGGCTCCAATTTACCAAACTGCCCCAACTTTCTATCTATTTTTTTATGCTTATGATTTGATACGTGTTATAAAAAGGAACATAATACTTGTGATTTATTATTTTTTATATTATAATATTTGAAATTTTTTATTGATATTTGAGTATGTTTATATATTTTTAATATAAATTATAAATTTGCATATATTTATCGAATCATGCAGTTCAATCAGTGATCTACTGGTTGAATCAGCAATCCAGTAGTCCAGTACCTCGACCTGGTCAATGACTAATTCGGGTTTTACAGTATTGGTTTGGATGTTAGCCATGTTCTTGGATCGATTAGTTCTAGAGGCTTGGGCTCCAAATTTTTGCATTGCTTTAATATCAATCCCAAGCTTCTCACCATTGCATACATGGTTGCAATGTGTATTACGGTCTTGTTCTTCTTAATGGGCCTCAGGCTCAAAACTTGTGATTATTCATCTAACATTTGGGGCGTTTTATTGGGGCTAACTACATGTTCTTTACCAAATGCTGGTAGCTCAGTTGGTGTATGGGAGCTGAGCAGATGGAGTGATGAGAGGATGTGTTCGAATCTCTTCAGTATCACCTTTGGGAGGGGTTTAAAGCCTTAATTCTGGATTCGCCCCGAATCAAATTAGTTGCGAAGCGATAAACCGATTGAAATATTTAAAAAAACAACTACATGTTCTTTTATTGCTTTATGTTGGTGATAAAGGCAAGAGCTTAAAGGAGATTGAAGATGAGGCACACTCAGTCTCAAAGTAAGGTCAAGTTATTGCTCAAGAAAAATACTCTTGTCAAAACTCACGTGGTGATCCAATAGCAACAACAACAAAGCACTGACACACAATTTTTAAAAAAAATATGTGTTCGACACTTGTTGGACACTGACACTCTTCGACACGCGGTTAATTTCTTTCGACTCTCAGTCAATGCTCTGACATGCATCTACATGATTTTTTTTATGTCTATATTTTATTTTATTAACTAAGGGAAAAATGTTTATCCTTTTAAATGACATAACTTACATTCTTTCACTCTCACAAAGAGATGGGACCCACACCTTTTTTGTGAACTCTCTCTCCTCCTTTATCTATCTCTTTCTCTTTCTTAAAATGACACAACTTTACATCCTTTAAAATGACACACACTTTTCCCATTAACTAAACATGAAAAAATAATTTATAAATCAATTTTTTTCTCTTATAGAATTTGACATGAAAAATTAACAAGGCACAAAAAATTATATTTGCTTTATTTATATTATGAAATTTGAATATTTGATATGACTTATTATGTGCTATTATATGCATTAAATATATATATATATATATATATATATAATATTATTTAATATCAAAACATGTCATGTCGTGTTGTGTCGTGTCGAAGTAAGATATTTTTTAGAATTAAAGTGTCGAAGTGTGATGTCGTGTCCCGGTGCAACATAGAGTAACAATGGTCAAAAGTCAATGACTTGAGCATCTTGCCAATGTTGGAAAAAAGAGAAAAATGTGGTTTTTTTCCGAATAGGTTGGCACATAAATTGCATTTATTGTTTTGCTTGAATGCATGTTGGAAAAGGTAGCTATAGTTGACACATTAATATAACATGGTTTGGATAGATTATAGAACACGAAGTTGAGGACACACCGTGGAATGACGCTTTCTTGATCAAGTAGGATACGTTATGTTTGTTTTGGGCTTGCTTTTATTTTATTTGGGCCATTAATGAAAATTAGTTTTAGAATTAGAAATTTGAGCCCAGTCTAGGACATAGGTTGAACATGAGAACAGTGGGTTGGGCTAGATTTTTCTATTAAAGGCACTTTAGAGTTGATTTAATTATACCCGCCCTTTAGAGTTGAATTCCACATTTATTAAAAAAAAAAAACTTTGCACGCAAATCGATTATACCCATTCTATATTTTATCTTAAGCAAGCCATGCGTAATGATGTCTCAAAATTAACGGGCCTTTAGTTTTGATTGGGTTAGTCATAATAATTAGATAAGTTTAAGATTTGGTCCCTTCCATTTGTTTGTGTTCTTTACTTACATGGGATTGTGCGCCGGCAAGACTCTTCCTCAAGTGAAGGAGGACTTGAAGAAGAATTATGTCCTAGCCTTGATTTTAGAAGGTGGTGTGTGGCCAGTTGTGCAGGTTTTTAATTTTCGGTATATTCCCTTGAAGTACAAGCTTCTATGTGTAAACATTTTCTGCTTGCTGGATAGTGCTTTCCTCTCATGGTTGGTGCAACAGAAGGATGCACCTTGGAAACAATGGTTTGCATCTTTTCATTCTTCGAATGATAAAGGAGGTCAATGCTGATGAGGAGATTGATGGGACTTTAAACATTGATTGATTAAAGCCTTTGAATATTTTGTTTCCCTGATGTTTTGAAAGTTGTAATCGATAGACTTGGAGTTAATTGTTGCAATTCTTAACATAGTTTTAGAGTGTGTTTGGTAGGAGTTTAATTTTTATTTTATTTTTTTTGGAAACAAGGAGTTTAATTTTTAGATAGGCAAATAGATGTGGTTTTTTTTTTTTTTATAACAATAGATGTGGCATTTTAATTTGTCTATGTTTGGTACTGAATTTTTAAAAATTTAACCAGGGAAACTACTTACCCTGTATTTGACATTTATGTGTAAAAAATACTATTCAATTATACCACCTAGCATGTGGTATTTACGTTTGTTGGGCAAATCTAAAAAACGAACGCTGCTAATATTGATTCATAGTGGCTGACCAAAATGACCTTTAACATCAGAGCTAACATGTTTCTTCTTTCCTCAATCTGACAAAAAGACCCTTATTTATTCAAGGTTGTTATTGTAATTTAACCTTATTTTTCCATCAATATTTTACGTTTAACCAAACATAAACTTAAATTAATTTTTCCGGTAATTTTTCACCCTACCAATCAACTTTTTTTTTTTACTTTCCTACTAAACTCATTTTCAGACCATTTTCCCATTAATTACATTTACCTAATAAAAAAAATTTCCTCTAGTAAACGCCCCCTTAAGTAGAAGCAAAGACCTATGATGCACGGACACGGACACGGGATACGACACGACACGCCGACACGTTAATTCTAAAAAATGTCATATTTGGACACGTTGGGACACATTTTGATATTAAATAAATTTTTTAATATATATAATATAATTTATATTTAATATATATAAGAGTTCATAATAAATCATATAACCAATCAAATATTTAAATTTCATAACATACATATAAATATAAGTAATTTTTCGTACTTTATTAATTTTTCATGTCAAATTTCATAACAGAAAAAATCAATTTATAAATTATTTATTTTATATTTAGTCAACAAAAAAAAATTAAGATTGTTTATAAAAAAAAATTAAGATTTAAAAAAAAAAAATACGTGTCCGAGTGTTGACCACGTGTCCTAAGAAATTGACTGCGTGTGGAAAAACGTATCGGAACGTGTCAGAGAATTGGCCGCGTGTCCCCAAATATTGACCACATGTCGGACGCGTGTCCGAGCGTGTCGGAACGTGTCCGTGTCGGACACGTGTCGGTGCTACCCACGCAAAGAGAGATAAAATTTGATCCATCTATAATTTTTGTTCTTTAGATTTACTTGTTGCTTCGAGGTGATGTTCCTTTGTGTATATATCATTAGGTTAGGATTCAATCAATTTAAAATCAATGACAATTAATTTTTCCTATTTTTCAGTCATTGATTTTAAATTAATTCATCGATAATCAATTAAGTAATAAGAGTAGGATGGTAGTAAGCATAACAACAATATGTTTATAAATAGAATAACATTTTTTTATTTTATTTAATGTTTATATAAAATATTTTTTTCTGCCAAAATTACCAGTGTTTAATATTTTAATTATAAACCTCGTTTTATACAAAATAAGTTAATCTAAGTACGATATTCCAGATGAAGTTTTAATTTATTCAAGCTTTTTCATCTAAAAATATGTAATAAAACTGATTGAAGTTCGATAAATGTCATTATTAAGTTCAAAATACAAGCTAGTGCTTTATGTCTTTATAATCTCATGATAGGTATATTAAGGCGTTCACTTCAGTTCTTCTTCTTTAAAAAAAAAAAAAAAACTATATCACACAAAGGAGATTAGTCTCATCCAATTGGGTGTGGACACCTATTGGAAAAAAAAAATCATATTACATTTTTTAAATTACAGGCTAAGTTATAATAATTTTTTTTTTATTATTTAATTTGTAACTTTTATTACTCAAACTATATAGTTGACATAAAGACCATGATTTAAAAAATAGAAAGGTAATGTAATCCCATGATGATTGTGTGACTTGAATTTAAATTATGAGTTCTCCATTAATAAATGATATGGTCTCACTATAAGTCATTTTTAAGGTTGGTAGCTTGGCCTCATCTTAAAATAAAAAGATAGAGAGGCACACACACGATCATCGAGAGAGTGAGAGAGAAACGAGTTTCACAGTTTAGTTTAGACGAAAGAAAGCAGATTCAAATCGCTGTCACCGTGTCTTCTCCGATGTAGCAACTCAACATCACATTTCCAATGACTGCGCTAATAAACCAAACTTCTTCTTCTTCTTCTTCTTCTTGATGTTCTTCATTAACGCAACAAGAAGACAACCATAACCATGGGGAACACCAAAATCCCCAAACGCAACTCTCTCTCCATTCTTTTCCTATTCATCGCACTCTCTCTTTACCGTTTTCGTTTCCATTTCCAATTCCAAACCCTACCCCCTCCTAATTCCGCCGAACCCCGCCACAACCACAACCACAACCACAACTACATCGTGCGCTTTCTTGAATACAAGCTCGCCGACCACCACCGTGCCTACCTGGAATCCAACCTCCGATCCCAAGGCTGGAAGTGGATCGAGCGCCGGAATCCTGCCGCCAACTACCCAACCGATTTCGGGTTAGTTTCTGTTGAGGATTCGGTTAAAGATGGGTTAACCGACGAGATTCGGAATCTTGAACTGGTGAAAGACGTGCATGTGGATATGGGGTATAAGAGGGATCTTCTCAAACACGAATCTTCTTCCTTTGTTGATGTAAAGAAGCGCCCTGGAAAGATATTCACGTCCATGTCGTTTAGCGACTCATCAAACTTCTCTTCGGGGAGGCAACTTTTGATGCAGAGATCTCAAATTACTTCCATGTTTGGAGCGGAGGATCTTTGGGCGAAAGGGTACACTGGTTCTAAAGTCAAAATGGCTATTTTTGATACTGGCATTCGAGCCAATCACCCTCATTTCCGTAACATCAAGGAGCGTACCAATTGGACCAACGAGGATACATTGAATGATAATCTTGGACATGGGACCTTTGTTGCTGGTGTTATCGCTGGTGTAGATGCTGAGTGCCTTGGCTTTGCACCTGATACTGAGATTTATGCATTTCGTGTCTTCACTGATGCACAGGTAATGCCTCTTGGTTATGTTATTCTTCTTTTCTTTGTCTTTGTCTTTATCTTTATTGAAGTGGGGTTTTAGTTTATTCAATGTGTGTGTGTGTGTGTGTGTGTATTTAGTAGCAAAGCAATCATTAGCAAGATCTAAACAGGAAAATGCAGATGTGTTTCTAATTAAGTTGCATAGTTTTTGCAATTATTCAGCTAATAATATTGTTATTCTGTAATATTTTGCAAGATTTTGAGAAGAATTCATTCAGCCTATTGCAGGTTTCGTACACATCATGGTTCCTTGATGCCTTCAACTATGCAATTGCTACCAATATGGATGTGCTAAATTTGAGCATAGGTGGGCCTGATTATTTGGATCTCCCATTTGTTGAGAAGGTAAATTTATTTTGTCTATCTGTTCTGGCTCAGTAATTTGATTGTGTAAAATGTTTGATGTAGTTTGAGGTGGACAGCTACTAAACTGTATTGTTTATGAACATTGTGGTGTTTTTATCTACCATAAACTGTATATCCAAAGATAATTTTTGTTGATTATTTATGTTCATACATGGTAAATATTTCTTGCACTAAACGCAGAAATATCCTTTTAGAGAAATTTATTATGTTAATTTGTTGATCAGATATGGGAGATAACAGCAAATAACATTATCATGGTTTCTGCAATTGGAAATGATGGACCACTTTATGGAACTTTGAACAATCCAGCTGATCAAAGTGATGTCATTGGTGTTGGCGGTATTGACTATAGTGACCATATAGCTTCCTTTTCCTCCCGTGGCATGAGTACCTGGGAGCTTCCTCATGGGTACTGTTTACTTATCTGTTTTTAGTACATCTTAGATTTAATGATCCTTCTCCTACCAGTATTGATTGAATACAAGTCTAATGAGGAGTTTTAACATTTGTTCTTCGCATGAATCTTAAATATCATATTGTTGAGGAAAATGTTTTTACTGGATGAAGAATATATATATATATATATGTTGAGTTCAAGGTCCAAACAACTTAAAACCCATTTAATGTAGTCATATCCTCATATTTTAGTGCTCCTACAGCAAAGAATGGTGAGCCCTGAACTTTTTTATAAGTGTACAATGGTATGTGGATATGAAATTTTGAAAATCATTTTAACAGAAGTTGGGTTCTGCAACAATTTAGATTTTTCATATTTCTGGCTATAATTGATTTGGTGCTTGCCATTCTTTTTTTTAAAAGATTGACATTCATATGCAAGTTTGGTTCCTTAATTCCGATAGATGTTTAAATTGATATTGACATATGTACTTTTGCAGTTATGGGCGTGTGAAGCCAGATATAGTTGCATATGGACGGGACATAATGGGATCCAAGATTAGTACGGGTTGTAAAAGTTTATCAGGAACTAGTGTTGCAAGTCCTGTAGTTGCTGGTATTGTATGCTTGCTTGTTAGTGTCATCCCTGAACCTGTTCGAAAAGATATTTTGAACCCAGCAAGCATGAAACAAGCATTGGTGGAGGGTGCTGCTAAGCTTGCTGGGCCTAACATGTTTGAGCAGGGTGCTGGCAGAGTTGATTTGTAAGTTCAACTATTTAGCCTGTCCCCTTTGTTTTGTTTTGATATGGCAATGGTTGCCTTACCACTAGTGTTTTTTTGTTTGATTCTATAATCTTTTAATTATATGTTCTTATTTGTTGCTGTAATTGTCAGGTTAGAATCATATGAGATACTTAAGAGTTACAAACCCAGGGCAAGCATCTTCCCCAGTGTCCTTGATTATACAGATTGTCCTTACTCATGGCCCTTTTGTCGTCAACCACTCTATGCAGGTTCTATGCCTGTGATATTTAATGCCACCATTTTGAATGGTATGGGTGTTGTTGGCTATGTTGAAGGTCCACCAACGTGGCAGCCTTGTAGTGAAGAAGGGAATCTTTTAAGCATTCATTTTACATATTCAGAGGTCATCTGGCCTTGGACTGGTTATTTGGCACTTCACATGCAAATCAAGGAAGAAGGAGCTCAATTTTCTGGGAACATTGAAGGTAATGTGACTCTCAGGGTTTTCAGTCCTCCAGTTCAAGGAGAGAAGGACCTTCGAATCAGTATCTGCATGCTTCAATTGAAGTTAAAAGTGGTACCAACACCACCTCGGTCAAAACGAATTTTGTGGGATCAGTTTCATAGTATTAAATACCCACCTGGTTATATTCCAAGAGACTCTTTGGATGTTCGTAATGACATTCTTGACTGGCATGGTGATCATCTGCACACAAATTTCCACATCCTGTTCAACATGCTACGAGATGCTGGTTACTATATTGAAACACTTGGCTCTCCTCTTACATGCTTTGATGCTCGTCAATATGGAACACTTTTGATGGTGGATCTTGAAGATGAATACTTTGCTGAGGAGATTGAAAAACTAAGAGATGATGTTATAAATACTGGATTGGGACTAGTTGTCTTTGCTGAGTGGTATAATGTGGATACCATGGTAAAGATGAGATTCTTTGATGACAATACACGGAGCTGGTGGACTCCAGTTACTGGAGGCGCAAATATTCCAGCTCTTAATGATCTTTTGGCTCCATTTGGGATTGCTTTTGGAAATAAGATCCTGAATGGTGATTTTTCACTTTTAGGGGAGCAGAGTCGATATGCTTCTGGAACAGATATAGTGAGGTTTCCGAGAGGTGGTTACGTACACAGCTTTTCTTTATTGGATAGTTCAGAAAGTGGAGCCACTCAGAATGTGCTGCTTACTTCTGACATGACCAAGGTGAGCAGAGAGGGCATCTCTATTTATTGCATTAGTTTTTATTAATATTAAATTAATAGGTTTACAGATGGTGGTCTCTGAAGGAAAAACCATAAAGAGATTTATAATTCCTGAGCTCATTTCTATCCCAGAAAAATAAAATAAAAAAAATCATGAGCTCATAGGCAGGGTTTTCAATGCACCAAAAGATTTACATATACGTAAGTCATTGGGCATGACAAAATTGCAATTTTTATTGTAATAAATAGTCATCACAATGGTTAATTCTCTGCTGGTTTAATTATATGATGTTGAATTTGATCCTTACAGAATGCCCATCTTTTAAACTAGTCTTTAATTTTAATGGTTTAGGTAAAAGATATCTTTCAATATTGAGATACTTTCTAATATTATATAGAAATTTAATGTCTCTTTCAATGAAACAGGCAGATTCTCCAATTCTTGGTCTTACAGTCATGGGTGAAGGTCGTGTAGCTGTGTATGGGGATTCTAATTGTTTGGACAGTAGCCATATGGTTACTAATTGTTATTGGCTTCTGAAGAAAATACTTGATTTTACTAATGGAGATGTCAGGGATCCTGTGCTTTTCTCTGATTCAGTTAAACGAGATACTCCATTGTATGAAGATGACAATCAATTGCCATCTCGCAGAACTGATGTCAATTTCTCTATATATTCCACTGTTGCGGGGAAGGAATTGATCTGCAGGACTGACTCAAGGTTTGAAATATGGGGAACTAAGGGCTACAATTTGCAGGTTAGAGGAAGAAACAGAAGATTGCCTGGTTATCCTGTGATTGATTTGGGGAGAGGTTTCAATGCAACCCTTGATACTTCTAAGATAAGGCATCAGGAATTATCTGTGAGAAATAAGGGTGACTCTCTTGGGAACAGGTACTTGGGCCTGTTCTATGGGGATGAGGTAAGAAATAGAAACAGTTGTTTGGTTTGGTTCCTTTGTGATGGAGTTCCCTTTGTCTTGTTCTGTGTGTTTGTGATTTATCTTGGTCTATGTGTTTGTAATAATAATTCAGATGCTGCATATTGCTGATATTCTGATTCTTTGATATTTCTTGCAGATTGATGCACCTATGCTTATTGGTAGTCAGTGGCTTGTTCCTGCTGTAGTTGCAGCAACTGGTTTGTAAACAGCAGACATTAAATTTCCCATCCAAGTTTAAACTAGTGTATCTTCATGTTTCATTACCTTTATTTTTCTTTTATTGCAGGTATTTTGCTGTTGTGTTTTTGGCGCATTCGCCAAAAGCGACGTAGACGAAGGAAAGGATCAGGCTCTGGTAGATTGGCCAATTTATAGTTCATTACATTGCTGATTTATTTATTGTAACAATAGCCTCTAAAGAATTTTTTCTGTAGCATAGTCAGTGTGGTAGTAGAAGATAGCCACAGACAAGTTGCCTTTTTTGTCCCTATAAATTACCTTTTTTTTGGTGGATGCTTTTCAATCAGATAATGAAATTGTGTATCAAAATTACATATAACTGTTTATCATTTAGCTTTTCTTTTTTATTAAAACAAAATGTTTGGGTCCATATGCAATTAAAAAGTAGATTACAATTACCCTCCCAGTAGATTAGTATATAAAATCTAGAGTTCATTCAGAATAACAGCATTTGACAGAGGGACTAGTCGTCTAAATTAATGGTTAAATATGTAAATCCGTGTTACTTACAAAATTACAAATACTCAGTATGTGTACTTTTTAGTTCATAAACTCAGTGTGTGTACTCTTTAGTTCAAAAACTACTGAATTACAAATACTCAATATGTACTATTTAGCTCAGTAAAATTGAAACAAGATTTTATGCCTTTCTTGTTTATACATTTTTCTTTAAAATGTATGACTTACTAATAGTAGGAGTTAGCTGCAAAGCCACCTTATGGACTTGCGGAGTATGGCCCAATCTTCTGAAAATGAGCTGTAGCAAAAACTGTTCTGTTTAACAATACTTGCGGTCATATTTTTATCTGCTGGCATTATTTTCAGGAATTTCAAAAATGATATTATTTTGGGCTATAGAAAAAATATATAAAGAATTTTGAAAATTTTGCTGTCTCTCTATACCATAAATTTTAATAAAATAGCCTGCATATGTTTTATTTTTCAAATCCCAAAACACATTGTTTTGAGGTTTCAAGAGATAATTTTATTTCTTATTGCAGAAAAGTATTAATCCTTTTTATATTTACTCTTATATATTAAATTAAAGTATATTTCAAAGTGACTTAATATTTTAATTTATTATCTCTTTTTTTGTCAAATTTAATTTATTATATATTAAAGAACAATATAGGTCCTTCTCTCTTTCTCCTTTTTCAATTTCAAAATTTAATTATTTTAAATTTTAATTATGCACATTTCCTTTAAAGTTCTACATTTTTTTTTCTAATTATATTGTTTATATTTATTTAAATTTAAAAATATTCATATAATACACGAAGATACTTATTAGTTTACTTTTCATTTTTCACATTCAAATTGTAAATTTTCACTATTTTCACTATTATAGTACACTCAGAGTTACATCGAAGTTATAAACATTAAAAAGATAAAACATGTGAGAAAATAAAATAAAACATGTAAGAAAATAAGCCAATTACTTCTCTTTTAATTTTTTACTTTCTTTATTTTACTTGGGCCATTTTAATCTTCTTTTGGGCCCATTTACTTGTAACATCAATTATTAACAGCCCAAAGAGATATAAAATAACATAAAATAATACAATATATATATATATATATATATATATATATATATAAACAATAATAAATTAAATTTGTGATTTTTTATTTAAATTACAATTAATTAACTTTTTTTGCCTGAGTGTTATTCGTATTTCCATAACGGGGTAGACATTACAATTAATCTTTTTGCCTGAGCTATTCATATTTCCATAAGGGGATAGTCATTGCTCTTTTTCACCCCACATCAAGTTGGGGCTTGGGTTGGGGTCCTCATGATGGAGGCAAAGCACCATCACACGTACATGTGAGACATTTTGGGTTGTCTCATGGATATTCATATCCGATATCTTTATGTGTTGTCTCAATTTTCTGAACTACCCTTATAACGTCGTCTCAAAGGATTTAAAAAAAAGTGTAATATGTGCTACGGTCATATACAGCCAAAACATATGATGTAGATTGATTCCCCTCCTTCCATCTTCTCATTTTTTCCTTTTTCAATGGGGACATATTCCCCAAACCAAACATACCCCTCGATCTTTCCACACACATCAAACCGCATGACTCTATAAGTCCCGTTGTGGGTCCTCTGAAGAGGGACAATATCTTTAGTGGCTACAGTAGTACTCAGAACACAAATTGCGACACGTTGATTAAAGTTCCAGGTCAGTTTTTTTTATCTCCGTCTATCTTAGGGAAAAAATTTTGGTGGTCTATGGGGTCCTTCCATTGAGTGACATTTGTACAGAAATTTATTTTTTATTTCGCTCTCTCTCCTCTCTCTTCAATAATTGTCTCATTGGTTTGCACCACTGAATTAATGGTGGTCCGGGATCACCAAAATTCTTCACCTATCTTAGCTATTTGCACAAACGGAAAATTCGACCCGCATGTGCTATAGCTACGCACTCAATTCGACCCGCACCGAGCTGTTGCTCTTGGTATTTATATCGGAATTCATTTAGTGGCCCAATCTGATATGTTGTCATTTTATTGGACCGGGAAGTAATAAGTTATATTTTATTATTATCAGTTAAGTTTAGTTACCTGAGTTAATGTATTAACCTTGGTTAGTAGTCATTTTACTTTTTCATTTGGTTAGCTTTTGGTCACTGTAACTTCGAGACTTTCCCATGTTCTGAGACTGATTTTCTGTACAGATCCATTCTTCATTTCACAGTTAATGGAAAGATTTCTTCTCCTTCTCTGCTCTCAGTTATAAGAGGAAGCTATACGTAACGAGTGTGTTCAGTTATTTCAATTTCGGTTATACAACATTTATTGTAATGGGCTCTCAAACCAGAGCAGGCTCATTATCTGTGGAAGGAAGCCCAAACACTTCAGGAATATCACATATTTTTGGCCCATGCTTGCACTACTACATGGGTATGCAATGTGTGCTTGTATCACATATTCATATAATACACGAAGATACTTATTAGTTTACTTTTCATTTTTCACATTCAAATTGTAAATTTTCACTATTTTCACTATTATAGTACACTCAGAGTTACATCGAAGTTATAAACATTAAAAAGATAAAACATGTAAGAAAATAAAATAAAACATGTAAGAAAACAAGCCAATTACTTCTCTTTTATTTTTTTACTTTCTTTATTTTACTTGGGCCATTTTAATCTTCTTTTGGGCCCATTTACTTGTAACATCAATTATTAACAGCCCAAAGAGATATAAAATAACATAAAATAATATAATATATATATATATATATAATTTAGTGCTAACAAATACATAGGTAAATAGTTTCAAAACAATAATAAATTTGTGATTTTTTATTTAAATTACAATTAATTAACTTTTTTTGCCTGAGTGTTATTCGTATTTCCATAACGGGGTAGACATTACAATTAATTTTTTTGCCTGAGCTATTCATATTTCCATAAGAGGGGTAGACATTACTCTTTTTCACCTCACATCAAGTTGAGGCTTGGGGTCCTCATGATGGAAGCAAAGCACTATCACACGTACATGTCTCAAGACTATGTGAGACATTTTGGGTTGTCTCATAGATATTCATATCCGATATCTTTTTGGGTTGTCTCAAGTTTCTCAACTACCCTTATAACGTCGTCTCAAGTTTCATATAATACACGAAGATACTTATTAGTTTACTTTTGATTTTTTACATTCAATTTGTAAATTTTCACTATTATAGTACACTCAGACTTACATCGAAGTTATAAACATTAAAAAGATAAAACATGTAAGAAAATAAAATAAAATAAAACATGTAAGAAAACAAGCCAATTACTTCTCTTTTATTTTTTTACTTTCCTTTTTTTTCTTGGCCATTTTAATCCTCTTTTGGGCCCATTTACTTGTAACATCAATTATTAACATCCCAAAGAGATATAAAATAACATAAAATAATACAATAAATACATATATATATATATATGTGTATATATATAAAATTTAGAGCTAACAAATGCAAAGGTAAATAGTTTCAAAACAATAATAAATTTGTAATTTGTTATTTAGATTACAATTAATTAACTTTTTTGCCTGAGTGTTATTCGTATTTCCATAATGGGGTAGACATTATAATTAATTTTTTTGCTTGAGCTATTCATATTTCCATAAGAGAGGTAGACATTACTCTTTTTCACCTCACATCAAGTTGAGGCTTGGGGTCCTCATGATGGAGGCAAAGCACTATCACACGTACATGTCTCAAGACCATGTGAGACATTTTGGGTTGTCTCATGGATATTCATATCCGATATCTTTTTGGGTTGTCTCAAGTTTCTCAACTACCCTTATAACGTCGTCTCAAGTTTCATATAATACACGAAGATACTTATTAGTTTACTTTTGATTTTTTACATTCAAATTGTAAATTTTCACTATTATAGTACACTCAGACTTACATCGAAGTTATAAACATTAAAAAGATAAAACATGTAAGAAAATAAAATAAAATAAAACATGTAAGAAAACAAGCCAATTACTTCTCTTTTAATTTTTTACTTTCTTTTTTTTACTTGGGCCATTTTAATCCTCTTTTGGGCCCATTTACTTGTAACATAAATTATTAACATCCCAAAGAGATATAAAATAACATAAAATAATACAATATATATATATATATATATATATATATATATATATATATTTAGTGCTAACAAATGCATAGGTAAATAGTTTCAAAACAATAATAAATTTGTAATTTGTTATTTAAATTACAATTAATTAACTTTTTTGCCTGAGTGTTATTCGCATTTCCATAACGGGGTAGACATTACAATTAATTTTTTTGCCTGAGCTATTCATATTTCAATAAGAGGGGTAGACATTACTCTTTTTCACCTCACATCAAGTTGAGGCTTGGGGTCCTCATGATGGAGGCAAAGCACTATCACACGTACATGTCTCAAGACCATGTGAGACATTTTGGGTTGTCTCATGGATATTAATATCCGATATCTTTTTGGGTTGTCTCAAGTTTCTCAACTACCCTTATAACGTCATCTCAAGTTTCATATAATACACGAAGATACTTATTAGTTTACTTTTGATTTTTTACATTCAAATTGTAAATTTTCACTATTATAGTACACTCAGACTTACATCGAAGTTATAAACATTAAAAAGATAAAACATGTAAGAAAATAAAATAAAATAAAACATGTAAGAAAACAAGCCAATTACTTCTCTTTTATTTTTTTACTTTCTTTTTTTTACTTGGGCCATTTTAATCCTCTTTTGGGCCCATTTACTTGTAACATCAATTATTAACATCCCAAAGAGATATAAAATAACATAAAATAATACAATATATATATATATATATATATATATATATATAAGTGCTAACAAATGCATAGGTAAATAGTTTCAAAACAATAATAAATTTGTAATTTGTTATTTAAATTACAATTAATTAACTTTTTTGCCTGAGTGTTATTCGTATTTCCATAACGGGGTAGACATTACAATTAATTTTTTTGCCTGAGCTATTCATATTTTCATAAGAGGGGTAGACATTACTCTTTTTCACCTCACATCAAGTTGAGGCTTGGGGTCCTCATGATGGAGGCAAAGCACTATCACACGTACATGTCTCAAGACCATGTGAGACATTTTGGGTTGTCTCATGGATATTAATATCCGATATCTTTTTGGGTTGTCTCAAGTTTCTCAACTACCCTTATAACGTCATCTCAAGTTTCATATAATACACGAAGATACTCATTAGTTTACTTTTAATTTTTCACATTCAAATTGTAAATTTTCACTATTACAGTACACTTAGAGTTTCATCGAAGTTATAAACATTAAAAAGATAAAACATGTAAGAAAATAAAATAAAATAAAACATGTAAGAAAACAAGTCAATTACTTC